>JAQIWJ010000039.1:0-43404 GCA_034695185.1 Discolaimus major
TGATAGCTGGATCTCTAGAACGGCTTAACCAAATCCATTGAAAATTGGTGTGATTATAGAGGCTAGTGGTACCTTCTCGCTTGCAAAGTTTCATTGAAATCGGTTGAGTAGAACCGAAGTTACAGAAGCGCAAAGTTGTGGATTTTGTGTATACCTTGTGGCTGAGCTTTACTAGTAGGACGCTACCGCGTCCTACTGATGGAAACGACGAGTGCCCTTTTGAGGTTTCCACATGATCTTCGAGTAGAGAGACGCAGCTTACTGGAAGTGTATTTTATTCTGGCACTAAAGTTATCTTAGCAAAGTAGAAGCAGTGAAAGATTGTTTAGCTTGCAGGAAATGCTAACCTTTGGAATGTATAAAATCATCCTGAAAAGCCCTAAATATTGAACTACTCATTGAAACTAGCATTTTTCAAGCATATTTATCATATCCCCTAGAATCTGGGGAAAAATGACTCACAAACTCTCGCGAGATACGCGAAAATTCTAATTCATGAGCAATGAAGCTGAATGATCACAAAGATAGCAAGATAATCGATATTTATATCATCGTGATACGACATTGCATTGAGACTCATGTATTGGCATACTGTAGCTGAAACGAAACGCTTTTTCAGTGATAATCGAAAAATCCCAGTACCGGCTTATGCTTAATCAAATCCAAACTGGCACAAATGCAGATGCAATATGAGATCATTTCAGATATCCCAATTCAAGGCCAATGGTCACCATGGCAATCTTGGGGATCATGTACGATCACATGCGGTGCATCGGGTGTTCAGCATAGAATACGCTATTGCAATCGACCAGAGCCAATCGATGGCGGTCGATTTTGCACTGGTGATGGCCTGGAAACGAGGCTTTGCTCAGTCGAATCGTGTCCCCGTATGTCAAGTGCATGCATTTTTATGCCTTGATCAATTATGAAGTGCCTGTGATGACTACTGATTTCCTGTGATCATTGCTGATCACACTGTGATCATTACTGATCACACTGTGATCATTGCTGATCACACAGTGATCAGGCGCTCATCATTGATCAGATGAGTGCCTGTGATGACTACTGATTCCCAGTAAGCATTGGTGATCACTCAGTGATCAAACGCATCTGGACAATTTCCATCGTGATTTTCTCATTGTAGTACCTCCAATCAATCAATCGATACCACCAGATTCACATGACATGGATCACTGCTCATGCGGTTGCAATTTGACCCAATCCCAAGAGACATTAATCATGGGTGTCGTCAAGTGTACAAATAATCACGCCTATTGGCATATCACGCCCGAACTCAAAGATCAACTGATCGAATTGGCAGTGATCAAACTTCAATTCCAGCATCCACACGATGAATGGATAAAAATCAAAGAGCAATTCGACTCCGAGAAACCTGATATCCTTCTTCTGGACTCGACGTCCAGTGATTTCTATAAAAATCATCTCCCGATCACTCTCAAATCGCGTGCTAATCGATTATTGATCGAATATTTTTCAAATATCAATGCATCCGAAAGTACGGATTTGTCAATATTGCGCAAATCCGATCCGAACGATCATTGGTACGGCGTATTGATCAGGTACAAATTCGTATCGAGCATCGATTATCGATCGATCGATACGCATTGGTGGAATCGCGTGAGATTGGACGAACGTTGGTTCTTGATATTCATCATTTGCGTCACCCTGATCAGCCTGATCAGCCTAATCGCAATTTACGTATTCGCAGCGAAATATACGTTGAAAAAACTGCGATCCAAGTGCCATTATTTGATGTTAATGTCGCAAACTACGCAAGCCTCAACGTCCCAATGTCCACTTGGATCCGGGAGCCCATATTTGGCACACGAATCGGAGATCGTGAATCTTCGGAACGACGATACGTCGGATACGAATACGAAAGAACCGTTACTGATCAAACGCGGACAGAAGAAGAAATCGAGGCATCATCAACGCGACGCCAATAATCTGGCTCGAATACCGGAAGAAATGCAAACGTCCACGAATACGGAAAGTACACGATTGAGCGCGTCGCCGGCCAGTCCCCAAATGAACGGTTCGCAAAAAACGCCCAAATCAATGCGATCGATCGGGATTCAACTGAATTCGCCCGCTTTGAGTACGTTGAGAAGGCACACGTCCAGTGATCGATGCCAAATCAATAATCATAAAACGCAATCATCGAATACGGTAAGACCGGACTCGCCCAATTTCAGTTTCGCCGGCACCGAACAAGACGATTTCGAATACGATTATTACGACGCTCCAGTGCCCGGATCGGTATTCAATTATCAACATTCGCAATTGAACACAACCGTCGTAGGCGCATGGAGGAGTTCATATTTCGAAACCGATATCGATATCGACGATATAATCGAACAGAGCCATCTCATGAACGACGACATCGGTTGCGTTCGAAACGGTATTCCAACATCGCCCATCATGAATATGGTCTCCGTATCTACGCAGAGTCATCCCATTTTGGCCACTGGTGATAGTGCCGAAAGTTCCGAATGGTCGTTCAAATGGACGAAACCGAGTACGGCAACGACACAATTTCATTTCCTGTGATAATTATGATTCTACGATTTCATGATTTTAGCTCTTCATGAGCATGTACAAAAACAGTTTCCATGCCTCGAGGCATTTTCATCAATCAAGCAATAATGATGAAAGAATCCCTTGTTTTCGCTCATCACGATTTTCAAATAAACAAATAGACACCGGTATTCAACAGGTAAACACGAATTACCAACAAAAATGAGAACATTTGAAAAATTACGCTCATTCTATTTTCATGGCCTTTTCTAATTAAAAAAATGTCTAACGCTATAAAGCTCAGCCATCTCCGGGAATAGAGAATAAAATACAGTGATCACGACATCGAAAAGAGCGAAAATAGAAATTCGTGCATGCTACCTATCAGCTGATGATAGCCAGCCAAAAAAAACAACAGAAAAGCTCACTAATCATAAAACTCTATGAACGCCCTTGGCATCAAAATCTACAGATAGACAAAATAATTACGCTAGCATCGATCAAAAAAAGTGCACCACTTTTGTACGGAATGCACAGAAAAATATAGTCATATTCATTGAGTTAATCAGCATGCCTCACGTAACGTCCCGTCCCAAAAAACCTAGGTGATCAGATCAATGTTACAATAAAGAGACCAATCGCAATTGCTTACATGAAAATATCCTAATGCAAAAAAGCCTTGGAAGCAATTAAAGTACCTATGCCAAACGAATATCAATGTGAAATTACTTCAAATACATATGAACCTAAGGATCTCAGAATTCTAATCTAATCATGCCTTAGCACCATAAAAATTCTTAGAAATAAATACCTGCTTTTATATCTAACCGAAAAATGAATGAGGTCCAGCATGAACACAGGTCCACAAAAAATAACGGGACGTACGCTTGAAGCAGCGTAAATGTTTCCATTGAGTCAACATACCCGCTTTCCAACCAATAATTCTCTTTCCATCCAATGCCCGAGCCGGTCGCGTTGAGAGTTCAAATTCGCCCTGAGTGCGCATTTCTCACCGAACATCGCCGAGCCGTCGTGAGAACCAGTACAGTAGCAGAATGCACGTCCAATTAATACCATGCAGCCGAAATCGGAATATCCAACGCACGGAAGCGATGTTCTTCGAATTCTCCGTACTCGTATCGTGGCCGATTCGTGACGTTGCAGAGGTCGAAGTGGAAGGCGACGTCGTGTGCTTGGTGTTGATAATTCCGCCACTGACAATACCACGTTTGCATTCTCTTCGTTCTTGCCGCTGATAATCGTGGCAGAAATGCGGCCTCTCCGCTGATACGTTCCAACCCCAGCGAATGGTGGGAGCTGACGGATCGCATGGATGCATACATTCGCATGGTGCGTCGTACGAGGAATTCGGGTTCGAGAACCACGACGCGATTTCAGGGTCTGAAATGGCAAATATGTAATGAAATTTGACCGAACCCTAATCACCAGCTTACCTGTACACCGAAATGAAGGCAGTCCTGCATAGTCGTTCTTTCGCAGAGGCGGCAAATGAGGGCAGGCGAGTTCAGCTAAGTGGCACCATTGCAAGCAGGGCTTCTGTCTCCAGAAGCTGGTCAATATGACGAGCAACCATCTTCGATACCATATCTGAAATGAGGAATATATTGCACACCAGATTATGAAAAATTATATTGGCTATATCTCTCATGCGATGCGTTCTATATAGTCAAATAATGCTAAACTGCTCATTTATCCTAGCCAGCTTGGAGCCTATCTCCATGGAACTGGCAGTAATTCTCACAATATTCTCAGGCAAAATCGCCCCTGCCACCTACAAAACGCTATTACTCGTCGTCAATCGAGTCTTCTAATCAAAAATCAATGAACACCCAGCAGGGCAAGGTCCATTTCGCCAGCTCCTCAGAAGGCTTCCGTGCAAAAGCGTTTTTTGTTTGCTTTATAAAGCATTGACTATGCTTCAGCTTCTCTCCTATATCCGTTCCATATTCCCCCTATTCTAAACCGGGCTACTCCTGGCTGGAATCGATCTTGTCATGACACAAGACCCCCCTTCTTCCAAAGGCGAATAAACTACTGGAACAATCAGCAACTCATGAGGCGATTAACAAATTCGAATTACACCAAATAAACAATAAACGCGCTCCTAACCTCAAATTAGACATAACTGCCTGCAAAGCCGGCAGCTTCAGCAAGATGACTGACAAATCGTCATGCAAGAAACTGAAATTTAAGAAACGATGGTACCCCACTCCGCCTTCATTAGCTCATAAGCAAGCCCAACCCCCGTATTAAGCTCGATTATCAATGACACGACGCTGGACCAGAGTAAACGCCTAAGCCCTGGTGGAGCTTATCGATTTTGCCAATTAGCTGAAAGCTGGCTGCCAATACCCCGGGCACTATCACCACTTCCATTTTTCTAACCACAACACACGACTCGCGGCCGTGATAGATTCTTATTCCTCATCTATCCTTACATCTTCCCCATAAAACTCAGCGCTAAAACTTCTATCTCTATGCAGATATCGCCACCTCAGCAGCATACCAAAATTGAAAGGCTGCTGGAAAATATTTTCCTCCATTCAAGGGAAAAGCAATCCGAACATACCGCTCGGGAGATGTCTCTCTCAAGACAAAAAAACTGCAGAATTTGAGCAGCTTTAGTTCCATACCAAGTGGAACTAGAGCATTATTTTGCAGATTATACAAATGCTTCAAACATGCATATGCAAATTCAGCTTACCTTGCAATCCGAGCAGTTGGATGTTGGCGAAAACCTTTCCAAATCATTATCCGGCTCGCAATCAATCATCGAAAGCACCGAAACGGAAAAATTCCTGTGGCTGTCCTCGACGTCTTTCAATTGCTTCAATACGTATCCGTAGCACGCCCGACAATAACCTTTCCCGTTTCCTGTCCAATTCGACGTTGCTGATGAATTATCAATCGACGAATGTATACAGGCGTGAATATTCGCAGCCAAATGGCTCAAGTTCGGTCGCATCAAATCACCGTCATCCCGGATAGTCAATTTGAAGAAATCGTATAACGTCAACGGCCATGGATTACTGTTCGTACAACTGGCGTTGGAATGATCGTAATTATTGGACGCGTCGAGCAAACCGCTGACATTCGATGCCAGATTCGTCCGAATATAAACATGGCGCAATTTCTTCACTCTCGACGATGTTTCCAATGAACATAATTCCTCGATTCGTTTCTCGTCGAATAATTCGCATTGCAGAATCCGTTGCATCGCAGTCGGCCGGTGTTTATCCAAATGATCGTCGTCAGAGCCCACCGAATTCATAGTCACTGTTCCAGTCGTAGTCAATGGCGTAGTTTGCTCGGACGCACCGGCCAAATCGTTGTAATAATATTGGTATCGATGCCTTGTCCTTGGGTTCGACGGTAACGCGTACATGGAAGACGCCAAATCAACGTTCTCGTACGGTGACATTAATGAAGTCCGACTTGATCTACTGGCGCGTAGCCAAATAGAGAATACGTTGTCCATGACTGGGCTTGGTGCATAAAATGGCGACACCGATCTCTTGACAATACCCGATGTAGGTGACTTTGAATAAGACGGCACATCCGCAGCAGTTGATTCGTGAATAAGATCGACGTCCAATAATGGCGATTCCGTAACAGTTTTTGAAGATGATAGGAAATATTCGTATTTGCTGCACGAGGCGCCCAGATGCGTCGAATCAAGGACCAGTAACGTTCGTTTGGCAGGCGTATTCAATAAATTCGAAGGCGGCGAATTCTCGGAATTCATGGCGGCTGCGAACACCAACGTCGAGAGAAAGAATAATAATATGCTGGTGGTATGCCAGGCGGCTAATAATGATCCATAATAAATCCTCAATCGTTGCCGGCTGGCGTCAATAGGTTGAGCGTAATCCGGATCAGATGGCGAAATGTCAGAGCCGAGTCGTTGCTCGTGCGTCGAGTTTCTTTGAGAATTTGGTCGAATTCGAAGACGTGACAGCAGAAATTGATATTGGTAGCCTGAAATTGAATAGATTTAGACATAGCTCTTGGTTAATAAAACTGGTAAACATAACCTTTCCCTAATCCATCGCCGTCGATAGCGTCCTGCTGAACCGCTTCTGCTGGCCACTGGGGTTCGTCGGCGTAAATCGATGAAGTGACGACACATTCTCGAATCAATGATCGTTGATTTTTCCTGCAGCTGTTGTACCAATGTCGACGACGACGACGTTTGGCGACGTATTCGGCTTTGGCGTCGATAAATGCTAATCGCATTATTTTCTACACCCCTCCGCATGCTCAGTTCCAAAATACTAGTGCCGACGATCGTAGCAGCAACCCAACGACAACTGCGTATGGCGGCAGTAATTCCACTAGAGCAATGGACGCCGTTTAGCAAATCTGAAACCGTATCTACTGTTAGCAAATCTCTTCTCTAATAAATGCAATATTGAGACATACTCACCGACCGTTTAACTCATGCGCGAAAATTCTCCAAATTCGCAGACGTCAATATGTTGCAGAAATAAATTCAGAAATAGTTTGTCGTTGGTTCGTCGTTTAGCTTTCTCTCTTCTCTTATTGTTCGTAGCAATGACATAAGCCGTGGTTGTTGCTTGTCGTCATTCGGCTTCGCTAATACGAACCAGTAACTGCAGTTTCTCCTCTGGCTTCGAGTTGGAGGTTCGCTCGCGACGAAGACGACGACGACCACACAGAGGAAGTCATTCGTTGAAGTTGGGGTTCAGTCGCTGCCTTCTCTTCCTTCGAGCTTTTCTATTCCAAGCGTAGCGTGTTCTTCATATTATTGAAAGCGAGGGTGGTCCCGGCAGCGATGTAAGCCGTCTCGAAAATATATGTCAATCACTGCCGCCGACGAAAACCGTCGATTCGCTCAGATCGTTTACAAACGGTCAAGATTGCTTCCTCTCGGGGGAATGGCGAACGTTTAAAAAAATACACGGCCAATTTTCTACCGAAAGACGGTTGTCCTTTCACAGCATCCTCGTTTGTAGACGGCGGTCAAACATGCGAAATCCAATGAATATTCGATTTTACCACTACCAACGAGACCTGAAAAAAAGGACCAGGATTAGTAAAATGGTTAGCGCTCACAAATTAAATAAAAATGCACACTTTAAGCTCATTTCGTTCAGGTGAGGGAGGGGCATGATCAGCTCATTCATTTAGACAACGAATTAGCTAAGTACGCGAAATATGACAAGCTCCTTGTCAAAATAGGAATGCGTGCGGCATTTTGTCAAAGCCGATAACAAGAAACCGGGGTGGACAAATGTGCCGTGGGAAAAACGACGAAACAACCTCAGCTATGCTGGCAATGCGAGGAAATATTCCTCTCCGAGGATCAATACAGAAGCTACTAGGGTCGACGTCGATGACTCGTCGCAAAATTGCGGAAATTCAGCTGTAACACAGATCCTACCTATAGGAACGAATAGTTTAATACCTAGGAATTTTCCACACCAGGGCCTCGAAGTTTCGCATTCGATCTTCGCAATGATTATAAATGCTAGACGAGCTAGTTGCAGAATGCAGACGTATCCAGCCAGGCCAAGAATACAATCCTCAGCAAAAACGGGGTATTTTGGTTAAACTAACATTGCATTCGCAAATCCGACACGCATCAAGGCCGATCGAACCGGCAACAGGAACCACGAAAGTGATGATGCATGACCATGCCATGCAAGAAGCTAGAATGCAACGCGGTCGTGCACTGGTCGATGTCGTCGCGTTTCGTGGTCGTACATCCCTCCCCTCCCATCCCATCCCAGCAGTTTGCAATATAGCTCTGGCAAATTACGACGGCACCATTGCCCTCGTTCGATGCCATTGCTACTGCTACTGCTTCGCTTTTATGCCAGCTACTGGTCGGTTCCTATGACGCTCGATACGCCAAAGCCAGGGTGGACAGCCAATGTACACAAGAGCACGTAGATAGCTAGAAGCAGCAGCAGCTCCTTCGATGGGTGTGGATCGAATGAGACACGATCAAGGTTCCGTTCGGTTTAGCTAGCGTTCCCAGAGAAGAAGGCGAATCCCGTGCGAATGCACAGAAGCCAGTAGTAGCTATAGCTAGGGCATACATACGAACCGATTCCCCTTGTATGCATAGCATAGACTTCAACCCATTTCTCTGTGTACTTTGACTCGATCCATCGGTCCGTACTAGTCGGTTGGCCGAAGCGGAAAAATGAGTCCAAAGAAGTAGAACTAGAGACGAGGAGGAAAGCAAAACGGGCATTGCGCTTCTTTTCAAGCCCAGTAGTCAGAAATTCCTGTCGTCATCGTTTTCGCAACGACAACGACCGAGATGAGACTCATCCAGTTACTTATATATGCACTACGAGTCTAGCTACGGATGGATCGAAAAACTAGCGGCCAAAGACCGTTGGAACACTCCTCATCATAAATGAGGGAGAGAAATATCGACGTTCAAATGAAAACATGGGCACTCGGTCACCGCTGGCTAACAACGAGATGAATCAAATGCATCCTCGTATCCATCCATCCGCGCATGAATACTCGCTTAACTCCCTCGTAAAGGAAAACGTCACTTCGCGATTGATACCGCATTCGTCACGTTATATGTGGAAAAACGCGTCAAGCTAATAAAAAGCTTGTTGCATCAACGCCAATAAATTAGTTACAGATCGAAGTTATCGCCGTGATCTGTGGCGGATAATTAGAGGCTTGCGACATCAGCAAATGCTAAGCTCAGATGGAATCGAAGGAATCCCCTCTCATAAACTAGGTAATTGCTTGCAAGAAAATTAGCAAAAATCTTAAAAATTCTTGGAACTCACCTGCTGATAGAAATAATCGCAAACGTAAATCCAGAGGCAACCACACATTACTAATCGCGTCGAAAGTGAAAGGGGCAATCGTTGTACTAATAATCTCCCAATTATTGATAATCAATCACTAATTTTCGATTATAAATCAAAATTTTGGAATTTCTGGAATTTTTCACGGATTGGCATACTTTAGCAGACAATTTCTGGAGAATCGTTGTAAGTGGTTGGTCGCGTGACCATGTCTGCTTAATGGCGCTTTCTTCCCGGAAAATGAAAAATTTGATAACGGCGTAAATATTCCAAAATTTGATCAGTCGATCTAAGGCATCGATTTGGAATTGATTTCGGACGTTTTCTGATTAAATTACATTCACCGACTATCACTGCATCGACCCTGAATCCAGTTTGGCCAGTATCATCATTCGGATTTATGAAATCGTCTATTTTACGATATTTCACTCGTACAATGACATCCGGGATCAAAATTTACGATTATCTGGTGATCGGTGGAGGTTCGGGTGGCGTAGCTAGTGCTCGTCGTGCTGCTGAATTCGGCGTCAGCGTTGGTATAATTGAGAATAAACGACTCGGAGGAACTTGCGTAAGTATTCCTTTTGAAAATTATCGTCAGATGTTTTCATCAAGAATTTTTTGCAGGTTAACGTTGGATGCGTTCCTAAGAAAGTCATGTGGAATACGGCTATACATGCCGAATTTATACGCGATCACGCTGATTACGGATTCAATGTGGAATTGAAAAGTTTTGATTGGAAGTAAGCTAATGTTCTTGCTTTCAAAAATTATCATACTGACGCTGTTGCGTTTGCAGGAAGATCAAAGAGAATCGCGATGCATACGTCCGCCGGCTAAACGTGGCTTACGAAGGATTTTTGGAGAAGGTATTTTTGAAATTTTTTAAATGCAACTGTGGCAAACCAGTTTCCATTTCAGAGTAAAGTGGATTTGATCAGAGGCGCTGCTAAATTCGATCCGTCGAATCGCGTCGTGGAGGTCAACGGCCAAGCCTATCAAGGGAAACACGTGCTGATTGCGACTGGTGGTCGACCGATTATTCCAACCGACATTCCGGGAGCCAATTATGGAATTTCGAGCGATGGATTCTTTGAATTGGAGAATTTGCCTAAGTAAGATATTTGGCAGTAATTTGGCATTATTGTACATACAGTACTTAAATTTTCAGGAAATCGGTCGTCGTTGGAGCCGGTTACATCGGCGTGGAGCTAGCTGGCATTTTGGGTCAGCTTGGTTCGGAGACGCATTTGGTGATCCGTCATGATCGGGTAAGCATTTTGCACATGAAGTCTAAGATGTGCATGAGAAAATGCACAGTGATGACTGAAAATACATATACAGTATGTATTTCAGGTGTTGAGACACGGCTTCGACGAGGATTTAAGCGGCTTCATGACCAGTGAAATCGAACATGCTGGCACCGTGAATTTGCACAAATTTTCGAACGTTTCGTCAGTGGAGAAACTGGCCAATTCCAATTTATTGACGGTCAAGCTCGATGATGGCTCGATTATTCCGGATGTGGAATGCCTTATTTGGGCCATTGGACGCTCACCGAATACGGATTCGTTGGGTCTTAAAAAGGAAAGCACTGTAAGTCATTGCATCTGGAAATTTATATTCTTTTTTAAACTGAATCCTCGAATTTCAGGCTATCAAATTGGACGATCGTGGTCATCTTATCGTCGACGATTATCAAAACACCAGCCTATCCAACGTCTACGCTCTTGGTGACGTGTGTGGAAAATATCTACTCACACCAGGTATGATATTGATGAGAATGTTGATGAAGATCTGAGGCGGTTTCTCGTTTCAGTTGCCATCGCCGCAGGACGACGCTTGGCACATCGGCTTTTCAACAATGAGCCTAATTCGAAGCTGATTTACAAGAATATCGCAACAGTTGTTTTCTCGCATCCGCCTATGGGTACCGTTGGATTAACTGAAGGTGAGCAATCTCGGTTTTCAATCTATTGCAATGCAAGCACCCTCATCTTGCAGGTGAGGCGGCGAAAGCTTATGGAAAGGCGAATGTGAAGACGTACAGAAGCACCTTCACTCCGATGTATTATGCAATCACGAATTTTAAAAGCAAGGCCTTCATGAAGATGGTATGCGCTGGTCCGGAAGAGAAGGTATGATTGCAAATGCAGCTGAAAAAGCAGGCTCCTAATGACGCCTCTTTTTAGGTCGTTGGAATTCACATTGCTGGTATGGGCAGTGACGAGATCCTTCAAGGATTCGCGGTAGCGGTGTCGATGGGTGCAACCAAGAAGCAATTTGATGATACGGTGGCGATCCATCCAACTTCAGCTGAAGAACTAGTCACATTGCGATAAATCGAGTTATCATCACGGATACTGCTACTAGTGCAGTCATGGGTAGGCACTGATTATTAGATGTTTTGGGTATTTTCGTGATTTTGAATATCAGAAACTCGATTGCTGTGATTTGCATCAATTTTAAGTGCAGTCGCTGCACCTTGAATCTGCTATAAGCTGTTTCAGTTTTTGAACTGCTTATATCATTGCTACCCCGCTATGTGCTTTCCATGGCAGAAAAATTCTGAAAAAATTCTTGATTTCAGAAATCGATTGTTCAAGATATTTTGGAATCGATTGATCAGTTTATTTTCAAAATGGTGGTTTCTCGTGATATTCAATGGGCGATTATTCGTCGAACATCGTGTTTCTTACGTCGTCAACGAGGAATTCAGAAAACTTTCAGTCGGGTAAGTGGAAATTCATGAATTTTGGAATTTAGCATGGTTTATTGATAAACCATGGTTGAATTTCATGTGAAAATGGCAAAATGTGTGCAATTTTTATGCGAGGGATTCTCATAGTTGGCATGACACGGCTGTGATTTTCAAAACTGTAAAAATGCGGTTTCATTTTCAAAAATTCTGAATCTGCTTTTCTTTGAGACCAGGAAATTCCAAGAAATGGTTATGAGTTTTTGCCTTCACATGCTTCAAAATCTGATATGTATTTGCTAATCACAAATATGCTAATAATCATGAATTTTTCAGGAACCGTTCAATCTGAAAGGCGTCAATAGTTTCCGTTACAATGGTTTGGTTCATAAACGCGTTTTGGGCGTCGAGCCGGCACCGGAAGGAAAACGTGGCGTGGTTTTGGTTATGAAGAAGGCTAAGAGTGAGTAAATTTTCATTCTTTGAGACTGCGCCTCTGGTTAGCTAGAGTCCCCGTCCCTGAAATGCTGTGAACATTCAACGGCAATGCTATAAATTGGATGTATTTATTTTCCAGAAGTTCACAAACCGGCGCAATCGATGGTTCGCGTGGCGTTGACGAAAGGACGTCGTCCAACGATGACCGCTATTCGTAGTATCGTGAAGAATAATCGTTACAAATCCGGATTGATGAAGGTACGAGCTTGAAATTCTGAAGAATTCCATGAGTATTCACGTGGATCCATTTTTTTCAGGCGGCTCAACGTCGAGCATCGCAAATTCTACGAAGCCAGAAGCCGGTCACCGTGAAGAAACAACCGCGTCGTCGTTCTCGCAAAGAGAAAGCTACGAAATAAGATCATAGATATCGGACGATACTAAAAATCGGATGTTGATGGGAGAATCGTATTGATTCATGTTACGTTATTGAATTTGAGATGAATATACATGGAAATTAATCATAGTATTTTTTATGACCATCGTGCCTATACAGGCTATCTCGTACTATGATCAGCAATATTTCAGTGCAAAATTCATGATCCATTCAAAGCTAATCAATTAAAACCTAATCAGCTAAAGACATCGAAGATACAAAAGCGAAAGAGCATACAAAAAATGGCACGGAATGTGTACGTGCTAACATGAAATCCGTGAATTCTGTTTTGTATACAGTGAAATCAAATGGAAATCACATGTGACAATGCCCACAAAAAATAGTATATCACGAAAAACCATGGAGTGTGCTTGCACAACTTCCAGAAGAAAACGGAATTGCCTTATCACAGAAAAAGCTAAGCTACCGATATCTAAACTTAGCATGCTAACATACAAAACTCACGAGTCACTCATCAATACCTACCGTTTACAAAACGGCCATTCGCATACACAGGATGGAAACCATCGACAGCGTCCAGACGGGCTTGCTCATTTCGAAGTATCCATACGGTCGTCCTTGTTCGACGACGTCACGTCGGTGTTGTGTCTGTTGCGCCGAATTTGTTCTAATTGATCTTCAACGCTGGATGCGAATACGGGTACGGATGTTCG
The DNA here is from genome assembly GCA_034695185.1 of Discolaimus major. Lineage (NCBI taxonomy): Eukaryota > Metazoa > Nematoda > Enoplea > Dorylaimida > Qudsianematidae > Discolaimus > Discolaimus major. The sequence goes on from JAQIWJ010000039.1 coordinate 13,612, forward strand.
TCGACTTTGGGCGCACCTCGACAACATATTGTTGACTTGATTCTCGAAACTGTTCTGCTGAGCCTTGTATTCTTCTTCTCTCTGAAAAAACGAGGCCCGTATTAGTATTGCTGATAACAGAAACATCCTCTGGCCTATCCTTATCCTAGCCCTAGCGCAATCCTCTATTATGAGTCACTATTCATTTTTTTATGTTTGCACAATAAAATAGTAACTGGTTGCTCAGCACATCATCAACCTGCTGCCGATTTTTATATATCCACAGTCTGTGTCCCACCATCCATTGGCAAACGGATGCCACAAAAATGTTGCCGATGATGACACAGCTGGAAATTATGCAAAACGCCCACCCATTCACGTAATCTTATGCTCGATGCAAAAGTGAAAGGCTTCCTGTCAAACTCAATCTGCTTCTTCCTAACCATTAATGCAAAACCAGTCGCATAACGCCCAGCTCTTCTTAGAATTCAATTATTCAAGAACTAGTTTCCTCAGTAATTGGGGAGAGAATACAGAAAATCGAAAATTCCTCACCTCGTGTAAAAGAGGGTCAACAAATGAAAAAAACAGTGTACGCATGACGGAATGAAGTGCTTGCTAAGAACTATGCTAAAGCTACGCCTCATATTTTGCGTAATGCTCTTACAGTTCGAGCTAATCAGCTGGGCATAATACGATTCAACTTACTTGCATGAACGAAGCTCTTCTTTTAAGTCGATCCTCCTTCTGGGTCTTGATCATATTCGTCAAGCGGTCCGTCAATTCATTATTCTTCTTCTCGAACGTATCCAAATACTTGTTGAAATGATCCAATTGGACGTCGAGCTTTTTGATTTCTGAAAAAATGTTTAGAGTTAGTTCAGATAATGATAAGCAATCAATTCTACACGTACCTTCCAATTCTTGGCCCATTTCTTGCTCAGCTAACATGTCCAATCCTCGCAGAATGGCCGCCTGACCGTTGGATTGCTGTTGTCCATTTTGCACGGTCGTTCCATTACGTAATCTGACAATGGGTTGTTCCTCGGCGCCGATATCCACATCCAATGGGACGAATTCTCGAACGATACCTCCTCCTGTTGCTCGTGTTTCATTGGAATCACCGTTGACCGTTTGTTTTGAATCGCTCATCGTTGTGGATATCTGAAATAAAATGGCCAATTATTAACCAGCAATTTCAGCTGGAGAACTGCCGTGTGTTCTGCGAAAAATGATTCAGCAAAAACGTGCGTGACAGCCGCTCGGCTGCCAAGCAGGCAGGCAAGTACGCTGAACCAATTGTACAATGGAAAAATTTCGATCTAGTTCAGAAAGCAAGGGGAAGTGAAGGGAAGTCACATGACGATACATAAAAATGTACAAGCAGCTCCGAAAGTGTACATAACCGTTTATGAAAGTTGACGAAGCCAAAACCAGATGGCTCCCTCATCCCGTGCAGGCAAAACCCATGAATTCAGCAATGTATGTACACAAAAGAGGGAGGTAAAGATAAAAAAATTGGCCTTATTTTGACTAATAAACTAAAGAAACCGCCCGGTAAATTTGATATCATTAGATAAGATACTGCCCAGGAAAGCTTTGCAAGCTTGCAACGCTCAGGATCGGCCGCATTGCAAAATAATGATAGCTGAATTATCACAACTGGTCTCGCCAGAATTCAGCAAAATACTGCATTGCTTGCTGCAAAATATGAAAATTCGCTTACTTGGCAATACAGGGCAAATCCGAAATCCGGCAGGAGTTTTCAATTAATCAAATCGTAAATCCACGGGATGTCGCGAGAAAATCGCAATAAATGAAACGGAAGCAGTTGTTTTTCTATCCAAAAGTTGGAAATTTTCCAAAACGGAAGCCGAAGAAAATCTGGGAGCAACATGCGCGGTACGTTTTGTCATAAGCAGCAGCGAGTGTTGCACTTCTACAGTATGCTTTTGCCTGCAGCATCATTTTCTCGGAAAATTTGGAAATTCTAAAAAATTTCAATGATATCAAAATTTAATTGTCATTCCAGTTAATAAAATGTCGAATGCTAGTGGTCTGAAGAAGATCGTCGGCCAAAGTAAGCCTTTTCGTTTTTATTTCTTGAACTTTTCAATGCAAAATGTTGATACTTCAGAAATATTATCCGAAGTGATTATTCCGTTGAAAAAGCCAGCGAAACCGGCCACGTGGAATATTTTGGTCGTGGATAAAACGGCTATGCGTGTTATAAGTGCCTGTTGTCGAATGCGGGAAATTATGGACGAAGGAGTCACCAGTAAGATGAATATTTTAAAAAAATTCGCCTTTTATTTACGTATCTTATTTCAGTTGTGGAAGATTTGCACAAGAATCGAGAACCGTTGAATTTGGAAGCGATTTATTTGATCACCCCAACGAAAGAATCCGTCGATAGATTAGTCGGCGATTTCTCCAACGTGAATCGACGTCAATACAAATTGGCTCACGTATTTTTCATCGAAGCCTGCCCGGACGAATTGATCAATTATATTTCACGAAGTTCGGCTGCGAAATATGTTCAAACGTTGAAGGAGATAAATATCGCTTTTACGCCTTACGAATCCCAGGTGAGTCCTTATTTTATACCTGATAAGCGTCTCGTTCTAAATCATGCCAATTTCAGGTATTTACGCTGGAGAGTCCGGATACGTTTCGCCTCTACTACAGCCTTCAGAAACAAGCCGAATATTCATCGAATTTGGAACGAATCGCCGAACAGATTGCCACTTTATGCGCAACATTGGGCGAATATCCATCGGTGCGTCATCGTTCGGATTTCGAACGCAATGTGGAATTGGCTCATTACGTGCAGCAGAAATTGGACGCTTATAAAGCGAATGATCCCAATATGGGCCAAGTGAGACGATTTTTTGTACAGAACTTCCCGCATTATTGATACTCGCCGCTTTTTTCCAGGGCACCGAGAAAGCGAGATCGCAATTATTGATATTGGATCGCGGTTTCGACGCAATCTCGCCTCTCCTTCACGAATTGACGTTCCAAGCCATGGTTTACGACCTGTTGGAAATCGACAAAGACGTATTCACTTACGAAACCACGGCCAGCGGAATGACGGCGGACAAGGAAGTGCTCTTGGACGAGAATGATCCCATGTGGGTGAAAATGCGTCATCAACATATCGCCGTCGTATCACAGTAAGTCTTTTTTGATATTGTTGAGCTTGGTATCACACTGACTCGTGATTCATTTCAGGGAAGTGACCAAGCAATTGAAAGAATTCCTGAAAGAGAATGTGAAAGGAGCCGCCACCACGCCGAACATCAAGAATTTGTCGTTGCTGATCAAGAAAATGCCGCAGTTCCAGAAGCAATTGAACGACTTCAGTACTCATCTGAATTTGGCCGAACAATGCATGGGACGGTTCAGCTCTGGTGTGGATAAATTATGCAAAGTGGAACAGGTACGATTTCTTGAAATCAGTATCCCAGTTGTGCTGATAAATCTTTTTTGCAGGATTTGGCTATGGGCGTCGACGCGACGGGGGAAAAGATCAAGGACGGAGTCAAATTATTAACGCCCTTGCTGATCGAGCCTGCGGTGGACGCCCACGATAAAATTCGCCTTATTCTATTGCACATTCTTTCCAAGAACGGTAAGTTTTGTCTGATTTTTTCCACTGGATCATTGAATTAATGATGCTCGTTTCAGGGATCAGTGCGGAAAATATGAGAAGCTTCCTTCAATGCGCCAATATTCCTGCCGCCGATGAACCCATCATAAGGAACGTGGCGAATCTCGGCTTGAACGTGATATCCGAACAAGGAGGGAAGAAGAAAGGATGGCAACCGAATCGCAAAGATCGAGCAGCCGATTATCAATTATCACGTTGGACACCGATCGTCAAAGATTTGATCGAAGATTGCATCGATGACAAGCTGGATCAGAAGCATTTCCCGTTCTTGGCGGCACGGCAGCCTGGTTCAATTGACGACGCGTATCGTGGTGTGGCGAGGTAAGATTCGTTGTATGGTTGGTGCTTATTTCTAAGCAATTTCTTTTCAGCGCTCGTTACGGGTGGCATCATAAAGAACGGAGTCAGCAAGTGCAACGAGTTGGACCACGTCTGATCGTATTCGTAGTGGGCGGCGTGACGTTTTCCGAAATGAGATGCGCCTACGAAGTGACGCAAGAGAGAAAGAATTGGGAAATCATAATTGGTAAGTGCGTTGGGACCCGCATCTTATGCAAGCATAATATCTCACATGCATATTATTCTTTGCTGTCACAAGTTTAACGCTGCTTTGCTTTCAGGTTCGGATCAAGTTATTACCCCTCGAAAATTCCTGGTCAATTTGTCCAAGCTCTCTGCCGGTACGAATGCAATGGGAATATGAAACCGGATTATTCATGGCATATTATAGTATGGGTATATTTGGATAGGGAACGGTAGGTCTATAGTATGCTGTTGAGTATTCATTGTAAAATTAGGCGAAGGTCGCTTATGAAATTGGTGTTCGTGATATGTCATTCCATATTTTGGAACCGGTTTCATGTTTGGGTGCCTGTTTGGCAGGGATGCATTATGGGGCAAATACCATGAACTATTTTTTTAGGTCTCCTTTTGTGTACTTTAAAATTATTGGCTTTATTTATTCGGGCTATTAATTGTCGATGTTTTTGGGACAGTAAAAACCAAAAGGAAATCAATGATCTGAAGATTTCTGGACATTTCTTTCAATGTCCACAGCACCGGCCAATATTACTACAGTATACCAAAATTTGAATTTTGCTTGACTTCCTCTATGCTAAGCCTATGGCAAACGTGAGGGCATGTCTGCTAAAGCGTGGTTTGCCATAATCCAACGGAAAGAAAACTCGTTTTCATTGAAATTTCCACCCGTCGGTGTTGTTTGGATAATAAAACGTTCGTTTTATTAGAGAAATAGAAGGGAACCTGTTTCAATAATGTCAATTCATTTCGGTGGTTTTAATCTGGACAGGTACGGTGTAAATCTGCGTGAAATTTACATGTCTGGAAATGGTTTTCCAGAAAAATGACCGTGCTTTTTTATTTCAGTGATGTGGATTGTTACGGATTTCGGAAATCGGAGGATTTTAATGAGAAGCTTTATCATGAATTCGTGGATTCATATCGTCCGGTATTGACTCGACGGCTCAAAAGATGGGAGAAACTTTTCGCCACGCCCGCCTCGGCCAACGACGTGACAACGACGGCATTGTTGAAGAAGAAATTCTCCAAGGCTACTCGTAAGTTGACCATTGAGGAATCGTGGCTGATTTTGCTAATCGGTCATTTTTTGTTTCAGTGAATCGGTTCATTCGGAAAGGAATACCCGCCTCGTTGAGACCCCGGGTAAGTGATGAGTCATGTTTTGAGCTTTTTGGCATGCGTCAATGCTGAATCACAGATGCCGGCGAAATTTCTGTGAACAGTTTAGGCGCTCTTGCTATCGAATTTTGCTGGCTTGCGTTGCTGAAAAGCGAAGTGCAAGCTTTACTTTTGCATAAGCATCAGCTGATTCAACAGCTTATCTAAATGTGGATCAGATAGCCGAAAGGCTGCATCAGCATGGCCTATTTGCTCAACTGCCATTGCGAAATGTCAAATCATCATGACCTCTATTTTTTAGGTTTGGCTTGCGGTCAGTGGAGCGGAGCAAAAGATCTTGTCCAATCCGAGCCTGTTCGAAAGTTATTACTGTACCAAATTGCCAGATGACGTTGCAAATGCCATCGAGATTGGTAAGCATGCTAAAATTTGATTCCGTTTGTGAAAATCACGTGTTTCTATTTCAGATTTGGACCGAACATTCCCGGATAACGACCATTTTCATTCCAACCGTGGGAATGGCCGATTGGTTTTGAAACAACTGCTGCGAGCTTTGGCCGCCAAGAGACCGGATATAGGATATTGTCAGGTAATATTCTCTTGCGTCCTTCATGCGCTAGAATGCAATGGAATCCATGTTTCAGGGATTCAATTTCATCGCTGGCATGTTGATATTGCTATTGAACACGCCTGAACGAGCCTTTTGGCTGATGGATACCGTATTGGACAGATTCCCCAGCGATTTTTATGGACGGAATTTATGCGGCGTTCGAGTGGAAATACGCGTATTGTGTCTCCTGATAACGTAAGCCTTTTCATGATTTTACAAATCTGCCGATTCACTGAACCCTGTTTCAGTGAACGAGATCCCGATCTGGACGCATTCCTTCGCCATTACGACGTGGATTTAGCTTTATTGACCACTAAATGGTTCATCTGCTGGTTTTTGGAGAATCTACCAATTGAGGTATGGTGTCTCTATTTGATCAACGACACAATTACTAATGTCGTTCTTTCAGACTGTCCTTCGTATATGGGACTGCTTATTCAGCGATGCGGGAGCGGATATTTTAATCAGAGCGGCTTTTACGTTGATTACCCATCACCGAGACGATTTATTGCGTTGCAAAAGCTTCCAGTCGATAGCCGAGATGTTTCAAACGGATATGGTCACTGATAGTTTCGCTTTGGATTGCCATCAATTCATCGAGGTAAGCACTGCTGTTTTCGATGTGCTGGTTTTTTTGGACCAGCATACCACTTTTCTTGATTATGAGCATGGAAAAGCACCCATCATTCTAGGACACCGTCGAGAAGACCAAATGGTTGAAGTCGAGCCGATTGGCTGAACTGCGTGGCAAGGTGTTGAACAGCAATGATTATTGAGACGATTTGCTGCGACATTCCTCGTTCCAAACTTCACGTGCATTCTTTTACATGTATCTCTCCGCTTTCGGGTTTTATTCTAGTGCAATTCCATGTGAATACATTTTTATCACGAATGAGTATTCTGTCTTTTTTGCTAGGCGGCTATTTAGTCCGCGGTCGGTGCTTTCGAGCATCGACGTATATTGGTATGTTTTTACGCGAACGCGTGGGATGGATTCCCACGGTTTTAGCTAAGATTTTTCTCTTTCTGAATGATGCTAATTTCGATGACGGCCTATGTGAAAGGCCACGAGGGCGTTGTAAAACCGGTTCAGAATCTGGACCGATATTAGCTAAGCGCGTTATTGCTCACGTTCTTATCTCGCGTGATAAGGTCGGTTGGTATCTGAATTTGCGCCGCCTAGGCTAGAGTTTAGCTGTGCTACGCTTTTGAAAGCATCCAATCTGATGCATCGATTTTTTGGGGGATAATATCGATCTTTATGAATCCATCGATTTTATCGATTCAAGCCTGGCTTTTCACTGGCCTAATGGTCAGCTCAGTATTCGCCCGGATGTGTAGACAATCGGTCGTTTGTACAAGTGGCCGAGTACACGGCCGGATTCGATTTCCTGAAAACCGTTGCCTGGGACATCGCTATGGCAACGCGTTCATTCGTCTCATCCTTCCTCGTTGCATGAGGCTGGGTCGATTTCTCGCTCGTTCTTCGCCACGATGCTCCTCTGAGGAAGGCCTGAGGTTGACGTCGGATCTGGATCACGGGTATATCTCCTCATCCGAGGGATAAATGCTGACTTCGCTAGCTTCAACAAATCCCTTGAATGTCAACTCTCGTGTTGATTTTTCCCCCGCTTTTCTACGTCGTCGGAATGGGATTTTTACGTTTTCGCGATTTTTATTTGGGGGGAAGGCGTAGGAGGAAGTTGTTTACGAATGGGGACGGTGGTTTTTGACAGACGCGAATGGCAGCCAGACGCAAGCAATTTTGTTCGAAATTTCCTATCCTTTCTTCCTTCGCGTGCATTATGTTCGGTTCGAATGAATCGGGGCGACGGCGGTGGGAAAAATGGTGGCGGGAAAAACAGGAGCCAATGCGAATTGTCTCCTATTCAGGCACTGCCTTCGCCTTGGCCTAGCAGCCTGCACCGCGAAGTGGAAGGGAAAGATATTGACGTTCTTGTCTGGACGACGTTCGGTCGGCAGTTGCTCCTCTTTTCCTAGTCTCTCCAGTCTACACCCCACTTCGCCTAGGCCTAGGCAGTCGAGCAGCCTAGCTGCAGCCATTGCTGGCTGCGTCCGTTTTCCAACCGGGGGTCTCTCTTTTCTATATTTCCATTCGTACAACGTCGAAGCGTCGGGTTCGGTCGGATAGGCAGGGTTGCTTGCTGGCTGCCGTTTTCAATCTGTTGCTTTTCTCCCTTCTTCTTTGCTGGACAACGCGAGTCCATTCGAAATATTCTTTGTCCTATTTTGGCGCGTTTAGTTTTATTGAAAATTTAATAGTAACGGATTTCCTTTATTTCAGAAATCAACGTAAACGGAATTTATTCGGTCGGACCGGAGGATTTACGAAGGATTTTATCCTGGGATTTTTTACGTATATCAAACGTGAATTTTACGGAAATGGCATCGAATGAGGATAGTAATGGAACTCCAAATTTGGTAAGCCGTGGTTGAAGGGGTCCCAGAAAAGATGAATATGCAGAATTATGGAGAATCTCTGATTTTTCTAATTCTGCTGTTTTCTGAAAGACCATGGATGGATATTTTCCGTGGTTGTCCAACCAGATCTGTTTTTCTGAAGCATACTGAATGCTTTTTCTCCGAATTTGGGATTAAATTCATGAAAAACAGCGGAGTTTCTCATTCCGCTGTTCAAAATTCCAAAAAAGCCCCTGCGCAATGAATTCTTGCTTCTGGATTTGCGTGCGGCTCATCTGATAATCGCGATTTATTTTCAGGACCCATACGGAGAATATCCGAGCGAACAAGGCGAAGAAAGCGGCGGTCCACCAGTTTCCAAAGCCACCAAACAACCGCCGATCGTGAATTTGGCCGAGGAAAGCAATGAATATTCTGAGAAATCCGAGGGTAACGAGAACGAGGATGAAGACGACGACGACGAAGAGGAAGAAGTCGAGGAGGATACGGAGAATAGCCGCGAAAAATCCACAGAAAATGGTCGTTCGTCGAAAAAACGAGCGTCGTCTGGAGCAGCCAAAGTAAGCATTATCGAAAATTCTTTTGTGTCTAGGCCAGCAATGCAAGGTGTAAATGCTGGCATTGAAAGTGCACCCTGCGGTTTTCTAAATAATGACGCGTGTTTCTTGCAGGAGGATACGGGCGACGGTGGCGAGGAAGAAGAAGACGACGAGGAACCTGGACCGGATTCGAAAAAACCACGCCGTTCGTATGGAGCTGCGGCTGATACAACAACGCAGGTAAGAATTGCGGTTTCTGTTGTTTTTTGTGTGAATGGTCAGCACAATGAGATACAGGAATAAGTGGCCTGATTTGAGGCCGCTTCGCTGTAAACTTGGAGCCGCGCATGAGCAATTTTAGAATGCTTTGTTTTTTTGCTCAATTTTATCTCTGCCAATTTCTTGGCATCGAGATTTCGAATTCCTGGCGGTTATCCGCCTAGCGGAGGCTGTTTTTCCTTTAACTTTCTGCTCGTCATCATCCCCCTCGCGCGTTGGATGGGTCGATGCGAAGCTTTTATTCCGACTGCTTCACGTCTTTTCCTTTTCGTCATAATGTATTGATCTCGAGCTTCTCGAGACCCCCCCCCCCCACCGGCCGGCCGTTTGGTGCAGCTAGCTTCGAGCTAGCATCTGGCACCGTATAATCTTTCGTGGTTTGGTCCTGGCGCGTTCATAGAATGCAGCAACGCTTGCGGTGTTGCTGGCCTTGTTTTCACTGAATATATCCCGCTTGCGTCAGAAGTTTTTCAACCGAAAGTTGGCCTTGGAAAGCTGTTTGCCGAGAATAATGGTGAACAAATTCCATTGCTGCTTACATCGAACGCTTCGACAGGGAGGGAGGTAGTGATTCAGCTTTTGCTTTGATGGACGCGTCATGCAGTTCATCTCTGACGCTTTTTCATGTGCTAACTTGGAAGCACTGCATTGGGTAGTGCTAGCACGTTTCCTGAATGCCTGGATGACGTTTGGTCATGCATTTTTCCCCCTTAGGCCCGATATGCTCGTGGGTTTGGGGAATTGCGCAATCATGAGAATAAGCGTAGGGTTTTTATGAGCTTGGATCATCGTGATCTGCGAATTTTGCGTTCTAAATGAATAATCTCGTTTCAGGAGGCTCAAGAATCGGTGGACAGTTCATACGGAGCCGAAGACAGCAACGGCAGCGAGCATGGCGTTCGATCGCAGCAGTGAAAACGTCGCAAGCTGTGCTCAGGGACGTCAACAAAATTTGTCAATTTTCGTCTTGCAGCTGTCCACCATTCATCGTTAATCATGTTTTTAAAAAGTTGAAGCAGTAAGTAAGGCGATTTTTGAGTTTGCACTTTCTCTTTTTTTGTGAACGTGCGTCTGATGTTAGTGTACATTCAAATTTGACACATTCATTCAATTCTTTCGATTTTGATCATGATTATATTGGACTGATATCGATGCACACCCATATAATGATGATAAGCATTGATTGTATCCCCCGTTTTTATGTAAGCACGTTTACGTGGCAATATTACTGTTTTTTTTCTTCATATTCCGAAATTGACATCAGATTTTTTTCTGTATCCGGATTTCGTACATTTTCCTTGATACGGTCGCAGTATTACTTAATGTAATGTCTTTTTTTGATGAACACGTAAAATATCATTGATTTTCTATATTATTGCATATCTCGAAATTTACATAAAATCCACATGAATAACAGGAAATAACTGGTTAGTACCGAATAATCAGCAGTTATGATAAAGACGAGTCGATTATTTGAAAATTAATGAATCAAATTAGTCGTCTTTTCGATCAATGATATATAATCCAGAACGATGCGACCGGAAACGACGACTCGATGATTGGAATTCGCCTCGGATCAACCGTTGCGGACTTTACGCGTCCGTTTCTTGATTTCTTTCGGAAATTGATTCTGGATGAGATTCCAACGTTCGATATTGACCAACGCCTTTTCGCGATGAGCTTTGCGCGACCATACGCTGATACGTAAACGGCACATCGGGCAGTTCAAGCTCGTTTGCTGAAAAATGAAGGATTATCGTAAATATGGCGTTTATTACTGCCGCCTCAAAATACATGCCAAATTGCTGATTATCAGCAAAATGCGGGAAAAGGAATTTTATCATTGAGAATGCATAAAATTGCGAGTTTTTTGAATGAATCAAAATACGGAGAATTCATCAAGGCATTCATAATCAGGATGCAGATCCTGATAATCCTGGCTCAAATAATTTGGGGATATCTTATCCCCAGGTGGGTGCATGAATTTCGAGCAGAATTTTTGCAAATTTAGAAAGCGTAGAAATTTATGACCACGCTTCAGCGTGTCAGATCAATGACACGCCCCTAATTATGCAAGAATAAAAATGATCACGCTTACTTGGATATGTTGTTCGAAGCATTCCAAGCACAATTCGTGTTTGCACGGCATCGTCACGGGTTTGACCAAAATATCCAAACAAATCGGACATTGATAATCGTCGATCGACGGTTTCGGCGTCGGTTCTTTCATGGATTTCTTGCGCGATTTAGGCATTGCGATGATCGAGAATAATGATTGCGATCGATTAGAAATACCCACGTAATTCGTTTCTAATTAATGTGCCTTTCTTGACGGACGAACGAAAACGCGAAGAATTCCAGGAATTTCGAAAGCCGACGTTGTTGCGAATACGCTCGTTAGCAGACAATGATTTTTGTTATAAGTGGTTGGTGTCCGCTCCAAGGCGGTAAGCTGAATTTCGGCCGTACTCGAGTGCATTCGTACTACACATTGCGTCGTCCAATCAGACGCGTGCACTTGATTTAGTTCATTCGTACTTGGATCGAGCCATCCGTTCTCGGCGTGCATTTTTACTCGACTACCGCCCTGTGTGGATGGAACGTTTGTGTACAACGCCAGCCAGCCGTGCGGTGTATATCTTCTCTTCGACGCGTTGAGAGTTGGTCTTCGAAATTCAATCAAAGAGAAGCCCCAAAAAAATTCAACGTCAGTTTCCGTGTCAAAGTTGACATTAGCTTTCGTGGAGCTAACGTAAAGTATTTGAAAGAGTCTTCATTCGAAAGACATTATCAGTACTACGGTGGACCTGAGCTTATTGCGGTTACATTCTGATCGAATTGCAAAAGGTTACTTAATTGAAAGAAAAATGGTATGTACAGGTTTATGCAGAAGCTTTGCCTCGGCGAGGCCTAGAATGATTGATCGCTGTCAATGTGATCGATCAATGAATCGGTTTGATTTAGAAGCGGGCATGCATTTTGAAAAACAAGTTTAGACTAGGATTTGGCATTTTTATTTGCTGTTTTTCTCAAAAGTTAGGCCTAGCATAGCATAGCAAAATGCCTTTGGCATTTGTATTTATTTACCAACCTCCTTCACTCGCTGCAAGCCTAATTCAGCTTGTTATTGAAGGAAGATGCTAGAAATAGATATGAGGTTTAATAAGGAAAAAATCGCATTTCCCACCTGATGTTTGTGCAATTTTCTACACCATCCTTTTTATGGTGTAGATAAGATAAATGGTGGACATTACCAATGTTATTTCTGGTCTGAGTTTTATTAGCTCATAAAACCCACAAGTTGAGATCCAAATTTAAAAGCTAATCAAAGCTTGGCTAGACTTGGCAGATGCAGCAGGTGTCTAATTGAGCTTGAGAAAAGCATGCAGGTATTTGAAGCTGTATTTTATGATAAGGATTAACGTAATCCCCTATTTTCAGACTACGATTCCGTATCGAGAATTACAAGAACGAAGTACCAGCGAGATTTCTGTACTATCCCACGATGGCACGACGGCTATGGATAGCGAGAGAACTGTATTCGTGCTTCCGGATGGCGTCGTTGCGCTTCCACGACCATTGACGAAAGTTCATCGAGCGTTGCAAGCTTTAGCTCAATGCCAAGTCATGATGGGACTGATCTGTTGCGCATTGGGCGCATTGTACGTGGCCAATCAAGGCGTGTTCAGTCGAGTATCGTTGGGTATCGTGGTCGGATTATATTTTATGGTCTCCGGTTTAATCGGCATCTGCGGATCGACTACGTATCGACGAGGCCTTATGGTGGCTTACATGGTCATGTCCGTTCATAGTATTGTCTTATTCGCGCCAGCATTGATCGTCTTCTCCGCAGTTGCCATGGTATTGGATCAAAATGGATGTTATTTTCAATGCGATTTCTTCGGAGCCAAGTTGTGTCGATTATTGTGCCAAGGAGCTGCTGATTGGTAAGTGCGTATTATTCAGCATCTTGTAACATCACATGGGTGGGCGTTCTCCATTAAATTGAGATTTTCCCAATTCAACATGCTATTGGAAATTGAGAAAAACCTGTCTTCTAATGTTCATGACATCGTTTCTAAGTTTCCTGTCCCCACCTGAGCAGTATTCTCCCCCCTTTTCGGAGGCGTTCAAAATGCTGATTTGATCCTAAGTTTGGCATGAAAATTTGCCATGACTAGTAATTGATGATTCGCTTTCTTTCAGGCACTGGATACCGAATGAATCATGCCGTACAGTGGATATTGGTTTGATAGTCACCGCCTGTTTGGAATTATTATTGGCACTGGTATCCGCCATCCTGTGCTGCAAAGGCGTATGCGAAGCGTTCGGTTTGGTCGACGTAGAAACTATGGAGAAAGTGGTCAAAATCACGACTATTTCAGCGTTGGTAAGCGGCTATTGATGTTGTAATTTTGGTGGTTCTAACACGTCTTCTCTCTTTCAGGAACATTCGAAAAAGCCTCTTCTGAATGCTGCGTGAAAGATCCAGCCTGAAGATAAGAAAATAGGCTGGTACCGCTGGAGCTTACATGGTTTTTCTGCGGCGAGAATTGGGGTTATATGTTATTTCGTTGATAGATGCAGATTCATCTTATTCACATTTATTGAATTCACTATTTCTGTACACAGTGCTTCATGTACGCATTGATTTATTGCTGTTGATTTTTTGCTTGTACAATATATATATATATATGGACATGTAATATTACATTGAAGTTGTGATCAGTTTGATCTGTACTATGGTTTATGCCGTAGATTAACTCGGAAAATCTTATACATAAAATATCATGTCAATGTATCGATTGAAAGTTCAAAATTGCTTATATGCAGTGATTTTATTGATTCTCGCAATTTTCACTGAACGGTTGATCATGCTCTGTCTAATGATCACATCAAAATCGATCACTGATAGATATTTTCGAAATCGATAATTTTGATCAACTTATTGATTATCGATCTTAGAGCAAAATTAACGCGATTTTTGAAATCAGCGTAGCCTGTTTATCAGGAAATACCTTTACATGCTTCATTTTGCATCAAAAAGGTCTTGGGAGATGGCTTGAAAATTTTGACAAGTAGCGGTTACAGTATGCCTGGTATGCAAAATGTGAAGCCAAAATTTGACATACAATTTTGAACATTCGGACCTCATCCCAAGGGCATTATTCAATCGATAAACCTGATCAAGACATGTTCTTCGATTGAGTCGACCACGCTATATCCAATGGTCACGTCAAAAATGATCAGCCATCGATATTTAAGAAATTGATAATTTTGATCAAGTAATCGATGGTCAATCAAACAGCAAAATAAATGCGATTTTTGGATCAAGCATAGTTGATATACCCAGAACGTATCTTTACATCTTGAATTTTTCGTAAATGAAGGTCTTGACAGCGAGCTTGAAAAATCTTGGATACGTACGGTTACAGTACAGCTGAATTTTTTAATCGTGTATTACTTGATAATGATGGCTTGAATGAGCATCGTGTAATCACATGTGGTGGATCGAAATTGAAGGGTACAGTGCAAAAAGTTCATAAGTCACATTTTGCGATTTTTCAAACTAGTAGGACCATAATGATGTTAGCCTATCCCCCGAAAGTACTGCAGTATTCATTTTTCAGGAAAAAGCACAAAAATCCCAGCTGTAAGCTTCAGACATTGAGGCGTCATTTTTTTGGCCAAGCAAATGCACGCGAGTCCAATGTAAAGAAAACTTCACACCTGGATATCTCAAAATGGGAAAAATGTGACTTATGAACTTTTTGCACTGTACCCTTCAATTATTGATTGCTTCCAAATGATAAATTGCATGCCCACGTGATTTTTAAACCATTGAATCTAGCATGGTCGATTATACTGGCAATACGCTTGATCTTTGACGGAGTATGCATTGTATTCAGTACAGTATGCCAGTTGCTACTTTTACGCTGTCCCTCCTGAACAATGCAAATCTCATCAAAAGCCATGCTTTTTGAATTGGGACAGACTTTTCCCTATGATTCAACGCAAAAAGCTATAGTACCCCCTGAATCGAGTTCAAACTTGGGCACCGTCGAAAATTTCAAATTACAGGCCTCACACTTTGAGGACTCCGAATGTTTTTAGGCTATACATTGGGGACACACAGGCGCATAATCGTGCTAAATTTCACTGATCAAATCCGCATGATCATCGAGAAAATCGATATTTTGTACCAATAATGATGACCAGAAAAGTAATGAAATTCAAATTGCCGGCTTCCTATTTTAAGGATTTGAAAGATTTTAAAGAACATGGATAGAGAATTTGATCGCCTATAATTTTTGCTAGGTTTCATCGATCAGCTCTTTGGTGTTCGTGAGAAAATCAATAAAATGTGGAATCGGCAAAAAATAGAAATTTCCAGATATATTTGGCTTCCCGTCCGAGGGATTTGGGGAATTTTTTGCGGACACATGAGGGACCCAGAGAGTCATATTTCGGCGAAGTTTCCCTGATCAGATCGGTTTCCCCATCCAAAAAATCAAAATTATGAGTGTTTTAAAATCGATAATCTCCGATATCTAGCCTCCTACTTGACCGATTTGCAAGATTTTTTGCAGACAGATGGGGATTGGGGACGCTCATATGTCTTCCAAATTTGGATGCCCAACTCCAAACCATTCCCGAAATAATACCTTAAAACCAATTTTCAATTCCAAAAAGGTTTTCCGCCAATCGAAAATTTTAAATTTTAAGCCTACCGGCTGGATTAATTTCGATGATTTTTTGAGGGAACATAGTGGACCAGAGCGGCAATAATCGTGGGAGGGTTTAGGCCGGGAATCGCGATCGTTATTGAGAAAATCGATAAAAACCGAATCCAGAAAATATGTAACCTGAAAATCATGCGTTCTGCTACCGACCATCTCTGATTGGGCAGAGGCGTTCCCGCTTGTCACATGACGAGCGGAGGCGGAGCTTATGCTCAAGTATCCATCCAGCCGTATGGGGTTTTCATTATGAGTGTAACGAAAACTCGGCTCAACTTCATTGATGAAATGCTAATGAAGTAAAAACTGAAAAACCATAATGATAACAACCCTATTTCTTAGAGGCAAAATGCTTTTCTTTATTGACTACTAAAGCAATTTTTCAATGCCCATTCAGAAAAATGCAAATAAACATTCGAGTTTTGTTGGAATCCTATATTTTATGCTCCACAGATTCCGAGATTCCATGTTAGATATCCTGTTTCTATTTCAGTCTTATGATATTTGCATAAGTGCATTCCATTCTATGTTAGGACTGGTTACTAGGAGCGTATTTCTTGCACCTGTATTATTAGATAGGATTTCCATGTTAGAAAAAACTAAAATAGTTAAAAGGTCATCTTGCCGCCTATAAAAGGCAAGCGTTCTGTACGTGAAATGGTCATCAGTTGTATGTTAGTGTATTTTTGGAGATTGAATACAATAACCCCTGGATTCGCCTCGTGATCGGCCATCATAGCAAGTTTGGACTATCAGGGCTGGCCCAGAAGAATAATGATAAGATACGAATGGGGCTAAACTTTCCACTTGTGTACCACCCAATCATATACTAGCACTTTTAAAAATACTCGTAAACTGCCTTCGTAAATCATTATCATTGGCTTTGATATCAACCTTCATAAAAGTCTTCAGTCGGTTTCAAAAGCAGTAAAGTTGAATTTATGGTTTTTTAAAACTGCTTTCCCAAAAAATGATATCTTTCATGGATTGCGTACTTCTGATCACGATCATAGCGATCGTTTATACAGCCTATTGGTATTTATCGGTACCCAAGAATCTACCACCAGGGCCTTTGGGTATACCCTTGTTGGGTTCCTCATTGGACTTCTGGGATGGTTCGCGTCAGCATTACATGGCCCAAGAGAAAGTGAAAAAATACGGACCATTATTCAAAATGTACATTGCTAATAAATTGGTCATCGTTTTGGGCGATTATGAGATCATACACGAAGCAATGGTCAAACAAGGAGATATCTTTTCTGGACGACCGCAAATGCACAGTTTGATGCCAGCAAAAATTCATCATCACGGTGAGGGCATACTGTAGGTTCGGCATGAAACGCTATGCAGGGTCCCCGGTTCGCAAGTTTCCTGTGTTTTGGGGAAAAACTGTTCCCGCCATTAGTGCTCCCGTACAGAATAATAGGGTTCGATTCCCACTGCAGCCAATCGTTTTTGCATTTTTTAAATACACATTTCAGGCGTCATCCTTTCGGAAGGCGAATTATGGAAAGAACAACGTCGATTCGCGTTAGCAACTCTTCGAGATTTCGGAGTCGGGCGTCCAATTTTGGAACCGCGTATAAGAGAAGAATTGGAATTAATGATCGAACATATTTCCGAATATTCAAACGCCAAAATTCCATTTGATCCGCAAAAGCTAATTACGTGCGCAGTATCGAATATTATAAACGCGTTGATTTTCGGGCGTCGATTCAATTACGACGACGAGGAATTCGTACATCAATTCATGGCCATGTCGGAAAGAGCGTCCGGAAGTGGCGTGGGATTCTTGTCACCGTTCTTACTCTCTGAAACATTGTCTTCGATGTTGAGTTTCTTGCCTGTGGTGAGTTGAAAATTTTGGGCTGACGGCCCAGATATGGGCATCAGAAAACCCAAGATGCAGATGCCAAAACATGTTGAATTTTGAGCATACTGTAATGCTGATGCAGAACAGTCAGTTTGGGATAATCGGCAATGCTGATTCCGATAGTGATATCACCACCATGTGCATCGTGATCGATTGTGTATGAATTGCTAATCAGCCTGCTGTACTGCTAAACGGGTGTATCAAAAAAGTTGATAAGAATTTCTATATTATTGTACCTATACATGGTATACTGTAGCAAAATCAGTGCTAAATTCATGAAAATAATCTGCTGAAGCAGGACTAATTTGTACGGTGCACATTCCCAAAAGTGATTGCAAATATCGATACACTGATTTTTTGATCAAAATGTACATCACCACGTAATTCTGCATGGTCGATTGTGCCAGAAAATGCAGTCACGTTGCTACCTTTGCCCTGTTTCCGCAAAAATTGATGTACCTCTCTGGCATATGCTGTAAAGTACAGCATATAAAACGCCTAGCTCAAAATCGAGGCCAAGCTTCAGACATGCGTAGTAGAATGAATGCACACGAAAATTCCCATTTTCCAGGTCAAGCAATTACAGAAATCCACGGAAGAATTCGTGGATTTTATCGAACGCGAAACGCAAAAGACCATGTCCGCATACGATCCGGATTCGGAACCGTGTAATTACATACATTCGTTCATGAAAGCGTCGAAAGAACGTCAAGGCGAGAATTTCAGCGACGTTCAATTATTGGCTACTGTATTCGATCTGTTCGCAGCCGGCACTGAATCCACGTCGTCCACATTACGTTGGGCTTTGCTCTTTCTCGCGCATCATCCGGACGTACAGGAGAAAATGTACGACGAGATCAAGGATCAACTCGGCGTCGATTCGACGCCCGATTACGCTGATCGATCGAAATTACCCTTCACCGAAGCCGTGATTATGGAAACGCAACGGTGCGCTAATTTAGCACCGTTCGGCGTATTACGTCGAACGTTGGCGGCCACGAAATTGATGGGATACGATATCCCCGAAGATAGCATCGTAGTTGCTCTATTGGCTAATGTATTACATAATCCGGATTTATATCCTAAACCCAAGGAATTCGATCCGTATCGATTCTTTGCCAATGGGAAATTAGATCGAGATCCAAAAGTGATCCCGTTTCAAATCGGTAATGCCTAGTTTTTGAAAGCCGAGGAAGCGGTTACAGTAATCCGCCTGCTTTAGGTAAACGCATTTGCTTGGGCGAAGCGTTGGCACGAATGGAATTGTTCATACTATTGGCTGGATTGATCAGTCGTTTTCGATTTTATTTTCCCAATGATGAACCCGTTCCAACAGCGGAACCGATCGTTGGAATCATTTGCACTCCGGTTCGGTACAGAATTTGTGCCGAAGCCAGGAATGAATAGGCTGGCAATGGTTGTAGAAATTTGATGGTGATTTCAAAAATCACTGTATAATCGAGATTATTATCACTGATGAGATATCGATTACATTATCGCAATGGAATTTTTAAGAATTTTTATTTGCCTAAAAGCAATAATTCCACCAATCCATAAATGCACTCATGGCAGGACACTGCACAGCAGTAAATTACATTTTGGGCCATGTTGACCTAATCAATCGATGCTAAAATTTCCAATTTCAAAATTATATCTTCAGCAATTTGCCATTTTTTACTGGTTCTATAAAAATGCACCTATCCTATTGAAGCCTATTTTCAACATCAAAAAATCTGGCTATTCCGCTTGGTCCTGGCATCTATCTACATGTGCCTTTTCGTCTTCGAATGAAAGATGCTCCTGATGCATCTCGATCGATCATGATTATTGATTTATCGATAATCGATACTGTACATGTAATGCGGATAGGACGAATACGAGATGGGCGGCACGTACGGTTTCAGATAATCCGAATATCGATTATACCAAGTGCTGGGCGAGAGATAATATCGATTGAACGTATCGTATCCGATCATGCCTTTCCTGTACATATCCCAGGCGCGATCGGTTTCGGCCGTCTCGTACAACCACGGCCTACTGTACGACGAATAATAGGACCACGGACGATACGCGTACGGATCCAAACGTCGTTTCCAATAGTAGGAATCGAAATAATCGTAATAATATCTACTCAGATATCGCGGCCGATCGTAATCGTAGTACAGGCCGTAGTTGTAGTACGGACGATACGTACTGTAATAATCCAAATTCGTCGAATAATATCGACTGTACGGCCATCCGTAATACGGCCAATATCTGGAACTAGTGTAGTATCTTCGATCGTACCAATAATCATCCCTCAAATCCCAATCGCGATAGTATCGATAAAAGGTGGGGACGTAGCTGGGCAGATATTTGTAACTCGTACTGTATAAATCGGGCAAAGACAGTACACGACGAACTGTGTACAATGATGGAGACGTGGATACACGATAAGCACTCGTGCTACCATACGTGTAATCACGAGGTACATACGATGGCACCAAAGCCAATGATCGACTTCTCCTCAATTCTGCCATTTTTTAGAATCAATCAATCGATTTATTTCACTTGCACAAGCAGAGCTTTCAGCGAGTTCAAAGGAGGATTCGCTTCTCAGTTTCTGAGCAAGGCCTCAGAATGAATCCAAGAGGAAAAGCTGCTTTTCATCCTAGGAAAACGAGAGCTCCTGGGTGAAAATTTTAACGAGTAAGCATAATTTTCGAAAAGTGATGCCAGCAACTCGTGCTTACGTCCCGGATGCTGAAAAAAGTTTCGGGAAAGGTAAGAGAAAGTTTGGGAAACTTCCCAAGTTTAGGTTCATTGGAAATGGATTTGTCAGGAGTTTGAGGTGAAAATTCAGAAACAAGTGATGCTTGAACTGGTGTAGATTTTTTGATAGGAAAAGATCATTTGCATTAACAGTGCAAAATATTTGCTTATCGCATCAATGCATCAGAATAGTTTCGTAGAAATATTCTTTCTGAATCATCATACCTGGCTGGTGCATGCAGACACACAGTCAATAAAATCTCGATCAGCCCTAACATGCTGGGTTTGACAAGCTTATCCAGTCATGTGTAAAAATGCACATGCCTTATCAGGACTGATCAGGTGCATCAGAAGTAAGATTGGTTTTTATGATCAATCTTGAAACATTATCTTGGATTTTTTATGGTCATGCATTATCATGATCATAATAATTCGGTGCTTGTAATTCCAGGCCAGTATGTGCATGAAGGAAAAATATCAATGATCATGATGATCAGATAATACAGCAGAAAGCATCCAAACCGGTTCCTAACCATCACTGAAGCAGTCCTTGGCGGCTTGCTTTGTAATTCAGGAAAATGCTTGAGCCATTTTTTGCTTATTTTTGAATTGTGAGAGCTTGAGAAAAAACGGCTTTTGAAAAGATGCTTGAACTGCGCAGGATTTGCGAGTGCATTTTTTCATGTCTGTACAGGTTCAGACATGGATCACAAGCAGTGAGTAACCGTTGCATATATTCAATTATAAGATTATTTGAAATACAGGTTCACCTTCTGATACAAGCGTTCAGCGCATTTTCCAGCCAACTTATGAATGCATATAGAATCATCAAAAACCCAATGTGCACTCTCAAAAGCACTGCCCAAAAACTGCCTCTAACATCAATGAGAAACCATTGATCACTAGTGATCATTGCTAGGCTTGATCTAATAATATGGATACGAATAAAAATATCTTCTTGGCGACGTATACCAAGTGGCATGCCTGTACGGTGGATTATAATCGTTCCATCTGGATTCCCATGCTCTGGGCATTAACCAATATTTCTCCAACGTATTTGTACTGATCAAATTCATTTCACGCAATTTCGTCGCTCTCGATATGTCCATGGATTCATAGACCCATGGACGGTAAGGGTAGTACAATGGTCTACTGTAATAGGGATTCGAATATCGATTCCAGTAATTCGGATGATGCATATCGAAAAACGCGTATCGACTCGTTCTCGGAAACCAAGAGAGTTTTGGATAATTCCAATACAAGCTTTCCGGCGGATCTAAATATCTGTATCGCCATGATGGATATGGCCAATACACAGGGCTAGTGTAATACCTTCGATCGTACCATTGATCTTTATATACGTCCCACGGTTGATTATATCGATGACTGTAAGGGGTCACTCTGTAATTATAACTGGCGAATGGTAATTCTTTTCCGCCTTCGATTTGTGATAAAGATAGCACGCGACGTAAATTAGCTGGATTCGGAGAAGAGAGTAGATGAAAATTATCCCTATGATCACTATAGGCAATCGAACTGGCTGAACGTCGAAGTGGCATTTTTGGAGTCCAGAGGGTGCCTAGGAAATTCAAATTTCGGATACGAGCTGAAGTAATACTGCTGAGTTTCCTGAAAGCAAAGCTGCAAGGTGGGATTCAGTGAAAGCCAGCATAGCTTGCCTGGAAGTTCGAAAAGAAGCAGTTTAAAAATGTCAGTGTTTATTGCGGATGAGTTGAGAAGGAATTGCGTCACACCATTGCCAAATCGTGGCTTTTGCAGAGGCTTCTTCAATACAAGGCAATATGCAAGGCAATTTAGTGATCAGTAAAGAATAATAATCCGAACTGGTGGACCAGTTCTGTGCGAGAGCTATTTGAATACTTCACATTTTTTCATTTGGAAGACCTAAAATTAATCAACGCTGAAAATCAGTCGTCTAATATAAATGCTAAAAGTAGCATCATTTCCTGATGGACATGAAAAGTGCCTTGTACCGTTTGAAAACGCTTTTTGCAGGCATGATTTCTCCATGCCATGGTTTAGTTGTGCAATCTTCAAATTATCGATGAATCCGATCAGGCTAGCTGATTATGATCAATTAGCCAACATTGGACTTTCAGTGAAATACATGCAGTGCAATCAACGAAATTGCGTGATATTTTCAACATTGCGTGTGACTGAAGTGGCTGGAATAAATTGAAACTGATAGTGTGATTTTTATGCTAATCATTGTAGATGCAAGTAAATGAAACATTCAGCCAATTTTCGAAATTTTGACGTCATAAAATGCAGTCTGAAGCATGAACAGCAAAGCTCAGAAGAAAGCTTGCTTTTCCATTTTTTAAAATGGCAATGCACTGAATGCCAGAAATGAAATGCACCTGGCAATTAGTATTTGTTGGATTTGGCTTGTGCTAGCTGAATAGCTGAGCGGATAGGGTGGATATCATTGCCTGTGATCAGATGATTGGTCAATGCCGGACTGTACGAAATTGCTTGCAAATAAAATCAGCATGGTGCAACAATTTCACATTCAGCTGAATGAAAAGCCAGTTCAAGATCAATGCATGCATCATGGTCGATAATTCAAGAAGTTCATAAATTATAGTATTGCTATATGGCTAATAATATTTACCGCCATGTTAGCATAGAAGCCTCAAATCTAAATTCATGAAAAGGGCCTTGTCTCCTTCTGCAAGCACCATACCAGAACCTTCCTATGGTACACGTAAATATTTGCTCACAATTCCCAGCTAAAAATCACTGCCTTTCATAATGTCGACACAAGAGCACTTCATTCAAGCATGTGAATAGTTTTTGCAGTTTCTGGATCAGATTACTGCAGTTTTTTAACTCCAAACAATGGCATGTGATCCGGAATGCATTTTTGTGTCTGGGGTACAGACCAAGTGTACTGTAACGCAAGTACAGCTGATTTATGCTGGACCAATTTTAGTGGTCACAACTGATCATAGTGATTCATGAGTGATGATTACGACCTTAGCAAGGCCAAAAGCACATTTGATTTCTGCAAGTACGCATGATTCATTTCTATGCTGAACCGAAATTTTGGCCAATCAGTTGGACCCTTTTCTGACGTATATAAAAAGCATTATTGGATCATCTGTTTGCAAGTTTACATAAACTGGAAAGCATTTCTACCATGACGTGCCTACCGAATGCTAATGCTGCAAAATTGCACTAAAAGGATGCACGGAAATTAATGTTCAGTTGTTTTTTCTCGACTTCGAAATCACAGTCCCCCATCTCAAATGCACCAATCATCCTGATCAATCGATCAGTTTCTCAACGGCTATACGTGCTGTTGTAGACATGTCGACCGACTGAACTGGCCCTGGCTGATCTGGGCGGTCTGGGCGGTTTCGACGAGAACGTAGTATACACTGGTTCCTCTTTCGGTTGTCGATCGTATTCGTCGATTTTTCGTTGTACTGAAAACGGCGTTAACCAATGCTTTTGCAATGTATCGTAATCGATCAATTTCTGTCGATACATTTGCAACATGCGTCTCGGATCGACGCGATATCCGACCTCGTGCGGCCATCGTTGACTGGGTTGCCAGGATGGTCGATCATAATTGGGATCACGATATCGTCGATTGTACAACGGATCCACTTGTTCCATCAACGCCACTTGACGATTATCCAATTGCGGATACCAGGGCAACGCGGGGTAGTTCCATAATAATCCATAGGGCGGATCCAAATAATAATGACGCCTAGTCACTCGCGAGTGATCGGGCCATCTTAATGGGCTAGTGAAATATCGACGATCAGCCCAATAATCGTCCCATAAATCCCAATCTCTGAGCGGTCGACGAAACGGGGACGGACGATGCGGCGGTCCGCCGACGTACGGTGATTGATATCTCGAACTAATCGATATCTCCGGCAGAGACGCGATTCGTTGAAGCGTACTGTAGCTATGCTTTGATGTATGGTGATATTTATTATCACTGAACGTGATCGGTGCTAATACGGCGAACGTTCTGCTACGTTGTAATGCGTCCGTTGGCGAGGTCATCGTGTATCAGGTGCCGAGGGGATTTCGAATTTTGACAAGAGGAGAATGTCGTAAAAGAATGCTGCCTTTCCTCGAGGCAGAGTAAACGAGTAAAGGAATTCCAAAGGACACGAATGTCAAACTTGAAGTGAAAGCTCGAAAAGAAGCAGCTGTTTCTGGGCTGAAGGGGAAATTGGAACCTGTTTCCTCGAGGTACCCTTTCTTTGAAATGACGTACAACTTCCTCAGCATACGGTGTGACTTGAATATTGGCCAGCTCAAGAAATGTTAGTTCGAGGATCCTTCACAGTTTTTGAGGTATTGCTGGTTTGAAGGCCAGTAAAATTTATAAAATTGATGAGGGATCGAATTGGTCAATGCGTGAATACAAAGCAGTGCATTCAAAAAGACAAGCTATGATAGATTTCATGAGAATATTGATTTCCTTGAGACTGATCTGGGCTGAATGCTAAGATTTCGCAAATGCATATGAAAATTGCGATAGTTCAAAGTGCTGATTTGCATCTGATCGATTAAGATCAATCGCGATGAACCTAGAATTGATCAAGCACGCATCTCAGCCTTCAGCAGAAATTGCCAAATGCCAAATTGCAAAATCAAGTTTTCTGCAGGCAAAACGATGCATTACTTTATGAACATTGAAAGCTATTTGATGATCATCAAAATCAATAAGAAAACTCTGATCAATCTAACCTTGATCAATGCCAAATTTTGGCCATATTACAGTATGACCATAATCAAAATTGTTTGACTCGCTCCATGGAGACTTTGTGCGCACTGCTTACTGCAAAGCGCCATCGCCGTCGTACTTTCTTCCGGTGGGGAAAAATACCTTTGCTTGCATGCATTTTGTGGTTTCCCTCGTTTCTTTTCATCCGGTTCCATTAGCGTAATTATTTTCATAAGCTAGAAAATTATAGAAAGATAAAAGGGAGCTTTGAAGTGAGTTCTGAGTTATGCGAAAATTCAGGAATTTAACGGTTGAATTTTTAGGCTACTGATTGGACAATAAAATCGGAGGATCGGCGAATATTTCCTTCTGCAACGGCCGTAATGTCCAGACCAAGTTTTCCGCACTTAGATTTCGGTAGTATTAGTAAAACGAAATCTAAACATACGTCGGCAACCACCGGTGGTCCGGCATCGTCGTCGTCTGAAACCGTGGCTTGGCCTGAATCGCATACCTCGCCTCATTTGTAAGTATTGAAAATTCATGTTCTATTCGCTTATTTTTAAAATATGCCCTCGATTTTCAGGGATATGATCCGTTCACGATCGACCGGAATTTTGCACGTTGGTTCGACCGAAACTCGTTCATTTACGGCCGATGATTTGGATGATCTTGGTGAAATCGGACACGGTAGTTTCGGGACGGTCAATAAAATGCGGCATCGACAAACTGGGACCATTATGGCTGTAAAAGTAAGCGAAATTTCATTGCGATTATGTGCAGATTAATTTGCATAGTGTCTTTTGCAGCGTATCCGTTGCACAATGGACGCTGGTTTATGGACGTTAGACGAAAAGGAGCAGAAGCAGCTTCTTATGGATTTGGACGTCATCACGAAATCGAACCATTGCGAATTTATCGTCCGGTTCTTTGGTGCTATTTTCAAAGAGGTACGCAGATGTTTGAGTGACTTGCCAGAGGTATGGTGGCCATTTCTAAACAATAAACCTTTGCAGGGTGACTGCTGGATTTGCATGGAAGTCATGGATACATCGCTGGAGCGATTGTATAAATTGGTCTACGAACGACTGAACGAACGTCTGCCAGAGGATATTATTGGCAAGGTCACAGTTGCGGTACGTATTTACATAAATCACATTGCATAATTTGACCAGTACTTTCTCATTTCAGACCGTCAAAGCGCTCAGTTATTTGAAAGATAATTTGAGCATCATCCATCGAGGTAAGCAGCGTTTATAATGCTTGAAATTGATATGCATAAATCTTCTTATAGATGTCAAGCCTAGCAATATTCTCTTGGACCGTCGTGGCCGCATAAAATTATGCGATTTTGGCATCGCTGGACAGTTAGTCGATTCGATAGCCAAGACGCGCGACGTTGGTTGCAAGCCATATATGGCGGTAAGTGGTTCTTTTTTCAAGAATACATAACGCAAATAACCGTTGATATTTTAGCCTGAGCGAATCGATCCCCAGAAGGCTCGAGGATACGACGTTCGGTCGGATGTATGGAGCTTGGGAATCACTTTGGTAAGGGCTTTCAATACTGCTTGTCAGTGTTGCATAATCGAAATGTATTCACCATTTCAGGTAGAAATATCAACGGGCCAATTCCCTTATCCGCCATGGAATTCGGTGTTTGATCAATTGCAACAAGTCGTACACGGTGATCCGCCATTGCTGACGCCACTCAAACATCCGTACTTCAGTCTGGATTTCATCAACTTCGTCAACAATTGTTTAATCAAAGACGAAGCTCAACGACCGAAATATAAACAGTTGCTGGTAAGATTTCTGCATTTTGACACAAGGTGCCCTTCTTGAGGGAAATTCTCATTGCAGGAAACGAAATTCGTGAAGCGGTATGAAGACGCCAATGTGGACGTAGCCGGTTACGTCACACGCGTATTGGAAGCTTCGCCGCAATCGTCTCAGCACAACTCCATCAATACGAGCTCGACCACGTCACCGGGTGAATGTTGAAGAGCAAGGAAGGTCGGTGCACAGGTTTTTCGGTTGTTCTTGCTCGTTCTTTGATTTTTATTAAGTGTATAACTGTGATGGGAGTGGGTCTTTTTTAATAATTCCCCGTTAGTACAGCTTGATTCGCCCAGCAAATGTTCAACTGCTGATTTTCTTGATAGAGAAGCTCATTTTTATTCTGTCTTTTTGCTGAGGCCTCTATAGGAATTCTGTGTAGATTTTCTTAATATGGGTCTTTATGAAGGCCGTATGGATAGGAATTTTTAAAATACGGTCTTATTAGGGAAGGGATTTTGAGAATGCCACAGTGTACATTGATCATTGAATGTTTAGTATTTGTAAATTGAAAGTATTTTTGATCACCCTCATCATGAATGTAATTATGTTTGATAGTCACACGCGAATTTGTCTTGTCAAATCGCCAATCGTGTATTTTTTTGATGTGAATGTTGAATCGGAAGCAATCTCTGCTTTCGAATGAGATTTTTTATTCATTGAAAATGTTTATAAGAAAATTTCATACGATCATTGCGTTTGTGCTAATTTCGCAAAACGGGCGGTTACAGTACCCTTCGGTATATTGGATCCACGACAAAAATCTTGGGCATAATCTCTATGGTAAAAATATCCTTGCATTTTGTAAATGCATCATGCACAGAAACAGCTAGTGGGTGTTTATCTTATCGATCGATCACGCTTTGATCGCTCCAAAATCGATAATTCTGATCAAGTTTCTAATTACTAATCCTATCGAAAAATGGAAGTGATCAATGGATTCTCCGTAGCCGATTATCCAATAATCTACTCACAGGCCGTGCAAATCGAGTGATTTTTACCTTATGATGCGTATCAAAAATCCCATTTGAGCGGTTACAGTATGCCATTGCTACTCATCATCGATTTTTCATGATCTGTGATTGAATGAATCGACACGTAAGCATGATTCCCTGTACAACCCATCGTGCTCTATCACCTGATGCTGTTCAAATCCGTCAGAAATCGATATCTAATGGAAATCGATATATCTGATCGAGTCTGTGAATATCGATCAGACACCAAAATAAATGTGATTTTTAGAATCAGCATGCTTATTCATCCAAGAAAATATATTTCAGCCACCAATACTCGTTATATCCGATATTCAAATTCTCAAATTTTTCATATCCTCCAACACATGATTCTTGATAGTGAGATTTATGGAAAATGAGGCTGCATAAGACATGCGCGCATATTTTCCGGTATAATCTACCATGGAGAATCGGTTAGCATGGTTTATCGAGTCCATAAATAGCGATAGTACGGCGAAATAAATGTGATTTTTAGAAGCAGCACATCAACTTGTTCCAGAAAATGTGCTTTTGGTTTATTGATCACAAGTATTTAAAATGCTTTAAATTTTGAATTGCCTATCCTCCAGTATATAACATTTCGAGCACTAAATTTCAATAAAATTGCACGCACCGAAGCCATGCTGGGGTGTTTTCCTGTACAATCGATCATTCTCTATCCATTGATCAGGGTCTGATCACTTTGATATCGATAGTTCAGAAATCGATAATTTTGATCAACTATCGAAATACGCGAGATATTTGAATTCTGGCAACGCCATAAGAAGCAGCATGGCCTTCTTATCAGTAAAACATGCCATTTTCGTAGTTATATCATGATGATTATTTGGGTGCTCAGCACCGACCAAAATGTGAAATAATGTACATCAATTTTTCTCATAACATTTAGGTACGTAATATTATCGATATTACCAGGCAAGATAATAGGATAATGCAATTTCAAGCTTTTTGTAATGGTTATTCTTGGCGTCATGGCTGTCATTATCGGTCAGTTTTACAGTACAGTAACCAATGTTCACTCTGCGCAGCTGTCAACAATACCAATGGCAGTTTGCGCAATTTATGCAAGCTTTTTATGTACGTACGTACAAAGATATTTTTGCCTGAGGATATTATGCTCAGGATATTTTGACAAAGATATTTTGTCCAGGATATTTTTTCGTGACAACGCAAAGCCATGCCTTCAATAAACTACAGTTATGCATCATGGTTTTCTCTTGTGTACTAAATTAATGCGCATTTGTTTGCAGGAGCAGATTCTGACTCTAACCATCCAAGGAAGGCGTACTGTAACCGCTCGGATACGCCTCGGCAAGGACGCATGCCAAAGTGGCCAATGCGTAATTGTGAAGCAAGCGATGCATTTTTATGACCACTTTCTCAAGCTGGATTATATAATGTCATTTTCAATATTATGCAATCCTGGATAGGACCCATGAGCATACGATTTCAACACATAAAAATCAATACAAGATAATGATGTGAATTGAATCACATTTGATCAGAAAATCACAAATATTTCCGAATGCTGGTTTCTTTCACACATCAGCACACATTGAATTCACATTACGAGTACAGTGATAGGAGTACGAGTCAAGCGAGTTAGATTGATCATCATTTCATCCAGATCGTCCTGTGATCACACCACGATTTCTCTTTTTCAGAACCGACTGTCTCCTCGT
>JAQIWJ010000040.1:0-43261 GCA_034695185.1 Discolaimus major
ATTTTTCCCTTCAACAAAGCTCAACGCGTAGGCTTTTGCTTTCGCCAAGCTAACGTCAACTTTATCATTTCCTTCAACGGAATCAATAAATGAAGCATAGATGAACTTTCTCATTAGTCCATTTTCTCACGTAGACAGAGGAAAATTCTACTCTTTTTTCATTCCAACCCCTTGGATTTTGGAACTAGCCTATTTTCACGCACTTTGCACTGCGACGAAAAGATCGTGGAAATATCCGATCTGAAAATTTTCCACACAGACGAATCTCCGCCCAGTTTTTCCAATTTATTTACGAACGGAAACGAGGAAGTAGAGAGAGAGGCCCAGCCTCCCTCCTCAGCTGGAAATTTCCATTCATTGAAAAACCTTCCGAAGAAAAGGCACGTGTTTCTTCGGATGATGAAGCGACGAAACAAGCGACCCAATCGAGAACGATCTAGTAAGGGAAAGGCGGATCACGTGACTCGACGAGGTCTAATCCGATTGGTCGGAGTCATCAGTGCGTACCGCCTACGTGGAAATCGACGTGTGCGTTTTTAGGGGCAAACGGTTGTCTCTACGTTGGGAAAGGCCAAGGCAGTTACACGGCGGCGTTCGTCGGGTTTCCTATATATTATTTCTTCGGCTTACGAAACGCAACGTTAAAAGTTTCGTCATCATTTCGTTCGCTGATATTATAACCGACGAATATTTATAAAAGCCCAGCCGTCGTTTAAATTCGCCTATTGGCTTACGTCAAGTTGTGACATTTTCTACGGAGACCCTATCTTCATTCATTTATTCATATTAATCATGATTGGATTTACCCAAGAACAGCTTTGCTGAATTCTTGGCCACTTTAATTTATAAAAAGGCGGCCAATAAGAGAATTCAGTAATTTCAAATTATTCATCGGAGGTGAGTTCTTGGATTTTTTTGGATTTTTGTGAATTTGAGAATTGAGAATTTTGAGATTTTAGTCGATAAATCAAGGATTTTTCGTAAAAGCCTGAGGAAGGCCTTTTTCAGTCAAAAACTAATATTTTTTTATTAAATCCTAAAAATTGAGGGCCTACTAAATTTTAAATTCATAGATTCAGCGTTCTTTAAAATTTCGACCTCAAAATTGAGGATGCAAGGCTTTTAGAATTCCTATTCTGAAATAGATCCTTGAAAATACGAATTTCTCTTCAAATCCAGCTTTTCCGCTGCCCAAATTTAGATTTTTCCTAATTATTATCTCCTCAGAGTTCATAGGAAAATCCTCTCGTTTAGATATTTACCACCATTGCTTACGAAATCTCTATTTTTATACAGCAATTTCCCCCCTAACAGAAGAAAATACGAGCCTAGATTGGAAAATTCCTGTTTTGCTTCCTTTTACTCGATGCTTCCATATTCGAAAATATACGAGCCCCAGTTTATGAATTTTTATAAAGCTGACTCGGCTTGTACAAAATTTCCATTATCAGTGTTAAAATTTTATAAAAGTTCCTCTTTCATCATCGTGCGTAAAAATTTCACCACGTTGCGTGGAGAGTGGAATGACGAAGCGTGAATTCAGCTCAGTCGTATTTAGGTTTAGGACTAGGCTGTAAAAGTTTCAGTTCATATCATCAGCTGACTTGGGAAAATTTAAAATCGCCCTCTTTTTTCAGATACGATATCATTCGTTTATTATTAACCGTTCGGATATATTATTTGGGGAAAAATGACGTCCACATTATCGCGTGATACATTGAAACGTCGTCAATTCGATTTGGACATTCAACGCGTATTGGACGAAGAATTTAGCAGCACTAAACGACGAAAGATCTCATCGGCTATTTTAAACGCGACCGGTACGACGACGAACGCGGATTCCGGCGCGAAGAAATGCGTTCCGTTGTCTCCGATCCCTCAACAACCTAGTGATCTTCGATTGAACACCGATTCGGCCATCGAAATTCGAAAATGGAAATCCGTCGGACATTATCGACTACTCACGCCGATCGAGGAGAACGCTTTCGTATTTACGGCCGTCGATACGCGAAGCAACGGTCGACCCGTGGTGTGTCGTCGATTGGATCGATCCAAATACGAACGTATGATGCAATTGGCTCATCGCCTCTCCTCGTCCGGACCCAAACCGGTGAGCGCGGAGGAAGAGGAGGAGAATCAACGCGCGTATGAGCAAATATTTCCGCCTACATCCGAAGTGATCATGGGACAAGACGGGATGTATTATTATTTCGAACCGAAAGATTGCGGATCCTTGCACGCTTACGTGGTGGAACGGAAACGATTGAACGAACAAGAATGTATGGTTTATTTTCGACAAATCCTACGACTCCTGGTAAGTCATTGCTTGTATTTATTTTCGTCGTAACTAATCGGTTGTTTCGTTTCAGGTTTATTGCCATCAACGTCGCGTCGTATTGCGTGATTTAAAATTGCGCAAATTCGTCTTCTCCGATCCGGAACGTTTGAATATCCGTTTGGACGGTATGGACGAATTATTCGTATGCGAGGACAAAGAGGATCCGGACGAAGACTTTATATCCGATCGCCACGGCTGCCCGGCTTACGTTGGACCCGAGATCTTGGACTTAAGCCAAAAGACGTACTCAGGACGAGCGGCCGACATGTGGAGTTTGGGCGTACTGCTGTACGTCGTGCTATTCGGCCGATACCCGTTTTACGACGTGACGCCGGCTCGATTATTCGCTAAAATCCGCCACGCCCAAATCCAATTGGCCGACGATACGGGCGTCAGCGTGGAAGCTCGATCGTTGATCCGTTGCTTATTGAGACGCGATCCGAACGAAAGACCGTCGGCTTTGGATATCCTGGCTCACCCTTGGCTGCAGTCCAAGGGTGCGGTCGTGAATCAGCCGAAACGTTCGATGGGTGCGTCGTATCCCGTGATCCAATCGACCAGAGGACGAACGATGATGGCGGATAGAGACGAAGATCATTGCGTACCAACCGTGGACGCCGGTCAATCGATATCGAGAAAGAGAATGAACGGAAAACAAGTACGTCGTCATATCGGAACTGATGAAGTACCGAATCAACAATGAGGATTCCGGTATGGCTGTGATGATAAATGCGGATACCTGTTGGAAGGTGCGAGGTTTCGCGGACTCAATGCAGATCCCCTTTTCAAAAAAGTGATATTTTCTCTAAACCAATCCCAAATATCTGCCATTGGCTTTACAAAAGCCTCGCACATTCCCGGGCATTTGAGAAGTGATCAGCATTTTGTGATGTACTTTTGGCGGATATTAGGTTTTTGGTTTACTGCTGCTATTATTCTTACGTGTCGGTTTCTTATTATCATCTTCGATATTCAAAATATATCCGTGTCATGTGCATTGGAAGGCTCCGTAAATGTGGAATATTTTCATGGAACCTATGGTTGGAACTAGTTTCGTAGGTGTAAATCCGCCTAAATGCGGTAATTACTGGATTTACCTGTGCACCGCGTTGGAATTGCCCGAATGGAAATTCCACGTAAGCAAAAAGTTCGTACATAAGTTACGTCATGTTTTCACAGCTGCACCCACGCCCACGAGGGCATATTGCATCATTCTAGCCTGGATTTAGGCTGAACATTTTACTAAAAATTTCGAAGGACGCTTTCAGGCCGTAGATAAATTTACACAACCAGTTGTGTGATATTTCTCTGTACAATCGAGAATGCTGCATCGGTTGATCGCGGTTTGATCACTCAAAAATCGATACGCGATAATCGATAATTGTGATCAACTTCACAAATTACGCGCGATACACGAATATAAAGGATGGCATCGGAATGAGAATGCTTCTTTACCCCAGAAAAAACGTGTGTTCACTTCTTCGATCCATGGATATTATCGATTTTCGTACGAAGGCATACTGTAACCGCATGATCTTCCACGGCCAGCCGCAATTTTGATCAGTGGTATCGATTTCTGATCAATTTTCACAACACCAGGTGATAGAGCATGATCGGTAGTCTAGAAAAACATGCTTATTTTTGTCGTCTCAATCACTACGTGATCATTAAAAATCGATGCAAGTTTGCATAGCATACTGTAACCGCTCTTCAATTTTCGATAGCCTTCATAAAAAGTCCTAAATCATTCATTTGACATGATCTATGAGTGGATTATTGGATAACTGGCCATGGAAAATTCAGTGATCTGGTCAATTTTTCGAACGGACGGCTACTTTGAAATCTGATCACAATTATCGATTTTCGAGTGATCAAAGTGTGATCAATCGACAAAGCGTAGTCGATTGTATGGGAAAGCATGTAAAACTCGCCTCAATTGAAACCGAAGAGCCAAAAATCGATTGAGAAAGATCGATTTTTTAGTAAAATACTACGTTCGCCGCTAGGGGCGCTAGCTTCGCTCACGTGCAGACACGAAAAGCCGGCCGATTTTAGTGTACGCGAATTTCTTCTCACCGGCCGGTTGTGTCGCGAAAAGTGAAGCCGGAAATTGATGATGGCACCGATCGATTCGAGCGTACATATTGATTATTCGATATTGACCATAGTATTGATCTCGTGCGTATTATTCGGGCTGACTTTGATTTCGTCCCTGGCAATATGCGGATGTTGTGATGGCGAAAAATCGAACCTTGGTCAAGGTGAGAAAGAGAAAGACGATGATCACGGGACGAAATCACGACGTCGGAAATCGATGGAATTCAGTCACGTATCGTCGGCGAAAACTGATTTCTCCACGCACGTTACCATGCCCACGTTGTACAACGCGATTCCGGAGGAAATTCACAAAAACGATACAGCGGTCAATGTAAAGCCGAAGAAAGAATCAGTGAAGAATACGCCCGATATTCAACTATCTAGCTTACGAGAGGTAAGAATATATTGTGCATCTGGACTCGAAGTCCCGAATCTTGCTTCTGAATGCAATGGTCAGAATAGTCAGACCGCTAATTTTTTTTCAGCCGACCAATATCGAACACGGAGGCAAGAATCGTCTACCGCGTGCAACGAGAACGGACGAGATTCCCAGTTTACGAATGATGAGCATACGAGGCCAAGAATGCAAATCGATGGGATCGAAAACGATGCCAGTACGATCAAAGACAATTCAATCAATTACGACGCCTAGTCAAGACAAGTCGCCGATGCACGATTCTTCCGTACACGACGATTCTAAAGATACGTTGATTCTGATCGAGGATAAAGGATCGATGAAAAAGTGAATCTTGCAATCGCATAACTCGTATTGTATGACGTGCATATTTCATGGAATGATCGGAGCCTTTGAATTATAAGCACTGTTCATAAATCAGTTGTGATTAATGATCGGTATATGGCGATTTTTTCCCCTGATTTTTCTCGATAACATGTTTTGCGGCGTATATTGCGCAATGTTGCACTCCCGCCACGTTGCAGACAAAAAGTCCGCTGTATCTTGTCTGCTAACTAGCGCCAAGTTGATTTCCCGCCATGTTGCAGACATGGAAATAAAGAAAACTGCATTTCGCAATCTTGTAAAACTGGAGCCATACATGGGTGTTTTCCTATACAGTCGATCATGATCTGTACGTATCAGCATCACGCCATCCAAAAACCAGTTTCAGAAGCTGGAATTTCTATTTTGAGCAGAGAGAATAGCACGGCAAAAGCAGAAAATGAATCACAGAACACAGAAATCAGCATAAAAATCGATCATCCTGATTCGATCATCACACAACGAAGGCCGAGTGCATTGCATAAAGGGGATTGCGCAATTTTTGAAATCACGAGGATCAGTGATCCTTCAGTTTTTGAATTTAGCCTCAGAAAATCAGGGATCTGTCTGTACCTTCATTCTGAATTTTAAAATCTCATAAGAAATCAAAGACGCCTCGTTTCCCAGCTACAATGCACTTGACCTCGAATCAAGCACAGCAAATAAAATCAGCAGAGAATCGCCATATACAGGCACTTACAATTGGTACGAAATCACGCCGGAGTCCCGATTACTATTCTGCGTCGTAACATCCTCGACGTCGTTCAATGAATTCGATGACGACACATTGAAATTCTCCAATTTCTCCAATTCGACAATTTCCGGCGTTCGTGCAGTACTCGGAGAACGCGACGCATCGATTCGTGGAATATCCAAATTGGCACCGTCACGGTTCTTCGACGGTGGGCTTCGACTATTCGTAATCCGACGGTCGTACATGGTATCCATACTTCGATCATCCATATCCCCGAATGTGGACGGATTGAAATCTCGATGATCAGTCGTACTTAAATGTTCATCCACGCCGAATTCGCTGTTGATGTCGATACTCAACGCCGCGCCGGTCGAACACGACGAATCACCGCTGGCCGTTTTTCGGATACGATCTTTCTTCTTCTCCGATCCCAGCGTATTTTGACGTTGATTAGAATTCGTTGGTCGTGAATGAATTCTCGATTCTTGTTCGAATTGACCTGACGTTGTAATGGACGACGCGGCTTGCGATCCGCCGACGTGGACTAGAGTGACGTGTGAACCGACAGAAGCGGCTTGGCTCCCTGAAAAATAAGCGTGTTTTAGCATTCCCGCATAGTATTTACAAATTAGACAAGGCTTACCTGCATGACTTTGAATACTGGTATTCATCAATGTATTGGACGACGTATCGCTGTCCATTTTCGTGGAATTGGGAGAACGATCGGCTGGTGCGCCAATTGACGAATGCGTAACATCCACGCCGAGCTCATCGTCGTCGTCATCAATATAACTGACCGTACGACAAGCGACCGAATTCGGATCATCGTTTCTTGCACTGCAGCGTCTTGAAGGCACCTGAAATGCGGATATTCTCTAATAATGTTAGTAAAACCAACTGAAAAATCTTACCACTTCATAACTATGTTCACTGATCGTTGCATAATAATGCAAACTCGAATCCGAATGAGCCGAGCCGACCGGTGCTGGTGCGGTCGTTGCAACGGACGCGTTTGCTACAGCCGCCGCTTCCATTCTCGCTCGTAGAGCATCCAATGATTCTCGAACCGTGATAAATCGATAACTCGGCTCCCGTTTGGCAACGCTATCGGTGACTGGATTCGCATTTTCTTCGCGGTCGTACGCTAATGCCGATGGTCCAATATGGTTCGTGTTATCCATACGGCCTCGTCCATAATCGACGCCTGACGTTGACGGACCTGCCGCCGAATTGTGCCAATCGTTGCCGTACGAAGCTTCTGAATACCGTTTCTCGGGCACAGGCGGAGCTCCGGAATCCGCCATTGAAGTATCCGATTTCCTGATGACCGAATATTCTTCACCGTCGCTGCGGCTTCGACGAGGACGCATTAAACGCAGTGATCGTGGACGAATACGTCCGTACGTGGGTATGGTGCCGGTGCGGCCATGGAATGAATGGGCAGTGGATGCTGAAAAAGCATCCCGTGATTATCTATCATGCAATGCACAGATATTTGAACGCAGCTTACCTTTAGGATTGAAATTATTCTCATCACCGCGATTCGGATAAACGCAACTGTAATGCTCCTCGCTGCTTTTGATGCTGCTGTACGGATCTTCGCTTCCGCCATACTGGGAATCGATTTTGCTGTACACCGCATCGCCATTGGCGCACATGAACTCGACCGTATCCGCCGTTGGAATAGTTCTTCGTTGAGCTGACGTTCGAGCGTCCACGCAATCCTGATTCCATCGTTCTCGATTGTGACCGTTCATAAATCTCGGATAATCGTACGGATGAGCCGATCGCAATAACGGGAGGCGAGGCACTGGCGGCGGAGCATTGACTGATTTCCCAGGTCTCGACCGATCCAACGGTGAATAAAACGGATCCGCATCGTCGACTTTGGCTAATACTGGCGGTCTGGTAGGTGCTGGCGGACGTTTGGACGGTTTCGCGTTGTCCACATCGTCGATTTCGTCGTAAGTTCCAGGCGGCGGTCGAATTTTAGAATACGTATGTTCTTCATTTCCATTCCCACCGTCGTCCCTGGATTCCGACGATCGTCGTCTCGGATTCTCATCGTTCATCGCCGGATTTCGGTCCACGGATGCATAAAGTTCGGACGTACTGCTTTCTCGAGTCAACGTTCCACGTCCAATAATACCGATGACGGATGTGGATGGAGTTGATGAAATTGGTACTACGGGTAATGGGGCGGCCGGGAATTGATGAAATCGCGAATGCGGTATCGACGAGATCGCGGGGAATGATTCCAATTGCGTAGGATCGGCTGAACCATTGGCGAATGCTTTTGATGTCTGAAAATACATGAATCATTGCAGAAAATGCCTCAGCATTTTTCAAATGTGAAGAAAATTCTCACCTTTCTAAATGGATTCGCAAATTGCACACGTCCACTGCCGCTTTCTCGAATATCTTGATATCCATCACTGAAATTGTCCAATTTTTATTTATCTGATTCATGATTTTTGTAAAAACTTGGGTGTTATTCAAGAAAGGATGATCTTGAGCAAAAAGCCGCCCAAAATTTTAGCCCCATCGGGATTTTGGGCCCGTGAAGATACTGATTGAGTAGAAATGAACATTTTTTACCTGGTCTCATTTTTTCTGGTCGATGATTTTTTCATCCAACATACGCATACCAAAATAACCAGCACAAAAACGAGGCCCGTAATACAGCCGAATAAAGTAATGAACACGTGATCGTAAACATCGGTCGATTGATCGGAATTATCCAACATAAATGCGGATTTTCGGGAATCGAAATCTCATGAAAATCATGAATGAATTTATTTTTGCAGAAATTCTACATTTTCCAGAAAATTGTGCGGTCGAGCACACCTCCGCCCATGTCATACGGGCGCGAATTCAAAATTTGCGTCCTGTGCATGGGAAGGGGTACTGTAACCGCTTCAGCATCGATTTCTGTACACGATCCCGATTTCATGATCACACGAAAATTGATTAATCACGCATTTCGATTCGGATCATTGATTATTGCATTGAATCACCGCATAAACTAGGCCCAAAATGTCATGCGTGAAAATCATGATTCATCGATCATCTCAAATCATTTGAAAAAATCATCCGATCTTTGGTTGAATTCCTTTCTTGAGTATTCCTCCTTTCGGCGGACTGCCCATGGCACTCGGTTGCTGATTGATGCTAGCTTCGTTTCGAACTTTCAACAAAACTTCCTTTATCCAAGCTTCGAATTTGGATACTGAAAAAAACGGGGCTTTTGTATCAGCTGAATTCCATAAACAAGAAGCCGTGCTTACTTTTTCCTTTCTCCACGAATTTGGCCAATGCGTACATGACCGAATAGACGACTTGTACTTGAACGAGGAACGTTTGTTCGGGTTTCTCCGTTTTCTCGAACGCCAACGTACGCATTCGTCGAACGTATCGTAGGATACCGTACAAATTCGCCGTCCCGTTGTACATCCAAAATTGGAAGCCCAAATACGTGGATACTAACGACGCCGCGCCGGCCGTGCCGAATTTGTCTTGGAACATGATCCCGCGCAATCCGTGTAGTCGCATGCGTTTGGCGTGCTCGTCTTTTATGCACACGATCAATTCCACTTCACGTTCCAACGCCCAACTGACGCTTTCTTGCAACCATTCGTACGCGTGGATGAAGACCAACTGAAAAACGCAAGGCGTGGTCAGCGATTATGATCGTGTCATCGTCAAATTCCCAAAACTCACCTCTCGTTTCTGATTTCCGCGTTGCACTCGGACGTAATACAAGGCGAATTTGTACATCAAATCGCCCGATTCGATGGTTTCGATTAGAAAATTCCCGTAATTCACTTTGCCTCGTTCGTTCAACGAAATGTACGATTCCATACGAACGTCGCTCGTTTGTAATCGACCAACCCACACTACCACACCGACCTGAAATAGGAATGCATATTTATCCTGGCATTTTGCCAAGATCCACAAATGCTTTGGATCAGTAAACACTTACCTGCGCTTGCCATAAGGCTTCCCAATGATCCGCAAATTGAGTTTGCAACGGCGCCGCCGACAGGAACATTGGATTCCCGTACAAATCGCGTAATTCGCTGATGTGTAAATTGGTCGTCGGACGGCCGTTCAATTTCACTCGATTCTCTCTTCGTATTGCCAACGTTCCAACGTCTCGTGCGCCGGCGATGCATTCGGATTCGGCTAATTCCATGGGCGGTGCGATATTTTTCAAGAATCTTTCAATACGTTCGTGTTCGGGCGTCGATTTCTCGTCCATTTCACGAATTTGCATGATTATGACTTCTTTAATACCATCTTGTAAATTCTTCGCTTCGATCACATCCTTCTTCTCGTCCAACAAACGTAGCAGGCTTTTGTTCACCGTATTGTACCCTGAAAAATTCGGCCATTTTTAATATTTAATTCTGGCAAACTTCAGCGGAATTACGCATTTTTGCGCGTGCATAAATCTAGCGTTTTTCCAGCAGTGAAAATTCAGAGACAGCGGCTTTGGCAATTTGCCAAATCATGCACCCGAAAAATCAGCTTTCAGAAAAAGCTGCCATAAATAAAAATTCCGCTCACTTTGATAAAGTATCACGGTTTGCAAATAATAGACGACGTCGAAAATCATGGTACATATACACACGGCCACGCATACGCCGAAAATGACAAACGCTTCCTTATTGGTCATTTCTGAAAATAAAATATCTCCTTCAATTTCTGACTAAATTCGTGGAATTTTTTTAACTTACGCATTTGATCGTCTTCATCTTTCACATTTTTCGCACCTGAAAATTAAGACGAGGCTGTATCTTTTTGAGATCGTGAAGAAGAAATTTTTTTACCGACTTGAACGAAAACCGCGGATAAAATGTAGAAAATGACAATTTCATGATTCATGCTGACTGAGATGGGTCTGACCAGAGCACCGAAATCACGACCGCCTTAGAGGCACGCTGGAGGGAAAGAATGAGGATGTTGGCTCGTCAGTGCCAACCGGAGGTCCGCTGGCTCCGCCTAACCAATCGGAGGGAGCCACGCCTCCTACCGCTCTTCGCGTGTTTCCACGCTTCCTGGAATACTGTAACCGCTCGGAAGTGGATTAAAATGGATATTCGGATTTTAGAAAAGATATCAATGAAAAATGAGAAATGAGAGCTTGGATTCGTATGTAAATATGCTTGTTACAAATAGTGATAATCATAAATTTTAGAAAAATTGCATCCGGAATCAGTGTGCAAAGCTGTGATCAGTGCCGAGGCGATAGCATCTTTGATCATCAAAAATCGATTTGCATTTTCTCGTCCGCTAATTTTCACGGCGGCGTTGCTTGCGGACCGTACTGATCGAGGCCTTTCACCGCGACCATGATATCGATCAAATATAAAACCGTCGCGAAGAAGCATGCGATCTAGAAAAAACGCCTTGCTCGTCTTAAAATCTGGAAATTGCGCGATTCGTACACGTACAGCTCCAGCCACCCATGATCGAATGAAGAACGATACGTCGTTTTGCATTTTTCCGAATCCAGCCGCGAACCAGGATTCAACGATTCCTGATATCAGCATGAACAATGCTCCGCAACCGCAAACGATCAAAATCTGCAAGAAAATTTCTTGGGTCACTTTTCCCCGATCAGCCGAAGGCTGAGCGGCATTGCGCAATTCAAGAAGATTTGAGCAATTTGAGGTTTTCGCCGAGATTTCTCTACATTGCGCAATGTGAGTAAATTTTCCTTAAACGTACAGCTCGTTTATCCGTCTCGTGACTAGCGAATGAAAGGAAGAATAAACCGAACGATGCCAATAAGAAGAACAAGGCGGAGCAGAAGACGAAATATTGACCCCTGAGTTCATCGTACGACGTACCATCCGACCAATGATTTATGCTGAACGAAGTTTGACCACTGTCGCATACTTGCGTGGTTACTGTACCTTTCGTCGACGACGCGCAATATCCACTGGCCGATGCAACTAATCCGGCCGCAATCACGCAACATACCTGCAAAAATTCAGTCATTTTAAATATCGATTCCATTCACTTTATCCTCATGCCAAACTCGCTAAAGGGGCATGCGGACGCAAGAAAACAAGAAAAATGCATTATAAATGCTTAAAATTTATGCTTTCCTTTGAAAATGCATAAAATTTATGCCTTCCATTGAAAAATGCTTAAAATCCTTACTCACCGCTTGTAATAAGCGTAATAAAGTCAGAAATCTGTGCTTTTCCATACGAATCATCTTGCCTTTCTTCGGAGGAACGTTCTCTTGCAGGCCATCGGAACATGGGGAATTTTAGAGTCAATATATCCTGTTGGTGCGGGCATGAAATGAGTTTGTATCATAGTGGACCTTAGATACCGTCGGACGCGTTGTCCAGGAGTCTTTTCAATAGGTGAAAACTGCTAGAATTTTGCCTCCTAAATACCTAAACGGATGCCAATTTTTGCACTAACATTTCGTGTGCCTGGCACCGAACTTGCCTAAGCGAAAATAAGCTAATTAAAGTCACTTTTAATTTATGCACGGCTAAATGGGAGCAATGTTTAGAGTGAATTTGCTTCGCTTGTCCATGGCCAAAATATGGTATAATCGACTACGAGGATTCCAATGGTGCCTACAGCGGTTACAGTACCTCCTGTATCTGGGTACTTTTGACCAAATGTTCCAGTGTATTTTTCGGAAACTCTGTGGCCTACTATATTGTTTGAATTAGAAGAAGCCAAAAATCGATCGATCGACATTCAGTGCCAAAATATAGGGAAAATTCAAATTTTCAAACCGTTTCATAGATTCAACATAAGGCAGAAAAATGCACATGAAAACATCTTTTCCAGTACAGAAGCGCATGCTGAACACGATGCTGATGTTTATTATTGCATATTATCAATATTGATCAAATTGATCAGATTATCGATTTTTTGAAATATTGATTTCTATGTGATCAGACCGACCTCAATGGATGCAGCATGATCGATTGTATAGGAAAACACCCGCATATGACCCTCGTACCAGCGTTTTTAAGGAAATTTCAGCACCAGACGATAGATCATGGTCCGTTGGCCAAAAATGCACCGATATATCTCATGGCTGCATTTGTAAGCTTATTGATAAATCACGCAGTGAAAAAGCGATTACAGTAATCCATGATTAATCTGGAATCAGCCAATCTTTCGATATACAAATCACACGTGTTGCACATAGCGATTACAGTAATCGGCAATCATAAATCGCGTGAAGATAATTTAGATTGCAAGCAAAAATCACTTCAAGCATAATTTTTTCCTTTCTGTGCTCAAAAATCATCCGCTGACCAATGCACTTCCTTTTGACGTGACGCGCCGTTTGTCATTGCTCTTGCACCTGCAATTTACGTAGCATAGTATTGCGGATTGCAAAAAGGTTGCGCAATTTTTTCTCATTCACCTCCACGCAATGTGTGTTCTCCATTGCCATTCGCTAGGCTTCTCGAAGCACCTGCAACGCGGTCTGTAAAATTGCGCAATTTGGATGTGGGCATTTTTTGAATTACCGCCAATATCTCTGTGCACACCGTTGGTAGTGGCGCGACCAGTGGTCAAATCCGAATATCCTTCTAATGATGGCCGTCTGCGTGTCGTGCTTGGACGCCAATCATCGTCCAAATCCAAATCCAGTAATCTGCGGTTATTCTGTAATGTGCCAGGGTCACTTTGGCCAAAGTGACCAGTGGGTCCGAAGATGACCATTGGTCATTTTCGTATTACCGATTTCATGATGGACGTTGGTGTATCTCTGATCGAATATGTCCTTTCTTCATTCAAATTGGGTCTTCTCAAACTATTGCCGGCATACGATGCTCTGCTGGATCCGAGATCCGTTGGATAATCCCAATTTTTTGCGGATCTGCTTCTAATGCCACCGAATCCTTTCATATCCTTGGCCAATTCGACGCTATCTTTCTTACGTTCTTCATGAAGCAAGGCCTTCAAAAAACGAGGTTTTTTATGACTAGCATTATTTGTACGGCCAATTTTTACCCTGGCACGTTCTAAATCTTTCGACACTTGTTCACGAGTTTCATTGCTTTGCCTTCGATATTGCTCTTCGCGCCTACGCTGAAAATCCGCAATTGCGAAATTTCAGCAATTGCAGAATTGCAATTCGAAAGCGTACCGCTCTCAAAACCGAATAAGGCGTTTCTACAGTATTCCCATTCGTATCACCGGATGATTTCTTATCAAACGTATTGATCGGTGGATCCAATTCGGACGTACGCATACGAACGCGTTCAGCACGATAAGCTAATTCGTCCATTTTCTTCTCCTCCCAAAAAGCTGCCTAAAAACCAGCGTGCGGTTACAGTATGCCTGTCTGCACAGGCGCTTTCAGGATGAGATTTAAATTGCCGCTCAAATTTCCCACTTCGACAGAAGATACAGGAGGGCATCTTCCAGAATTGTCATTGCACGACATTTTTTGGCGCCAAATTCAAAAGCGCATCTTGGAAGCATGCCAGATTATGGATTCATGCTCACTGTAGCTCTGGCCCTTCCTTTTTCAGCTTCCTTATCCTCCTCATCCAATTTCCTCAAATAATCTTCACTATGTAACTGAAAATACGGTATACATTCGGCGGGAAATTCAAATTTTCAAATTATACTGTACCCTTCTGAATGCGTTTGAACTAATTTCGCGTTGCTTGGCCATTTGTTTGGCTCT
Organism: Discolaimus major; assembly: GCA_034695185.1. Taxonomy (NCBI): domain Eukaryota; kingdom Metazoa; phylum Nematoda; class Enoplea; order Dorylaimida; family Qudsianematidae; genus Discolaimus; species Discolaimus major. The sequence goes on from JAQIWJ010000040.1 coordinate 14,597, forward strand.
CACGTGTGCCAAACTGGATGATCCTAAATTTACGATCATGAATCATAACAGATCAATACTTATGATCATCGACAAAAATCACCTCCGACAATACCGATTTCGCTAACATAACCAGGAGTGACCGTTGTCCGTTTCCTATCCGAATAAGACATGGCGTATTTCTCTCGAATTTTAAAAATGTTGATCCCAAAATTTGGCCTCCACCAGACTAGACGCAGAGGCTGAGGAGTCTGGAAAAGCATTCGATTTCTAGACCTACTAATAGAAAATTTTACGAAAAGTTGAAAATAGAAGAAGCCAACTGTTTCTCAATCTCCACCCCCCCCCCAATGAATGCGTAACGTATAGCCAAGTTTTCGAGAAGTTTACTAAACGGCTGACGAATTTTCGTCCAATGATACACACATCCTTCCAAACCCTCAACGAAAACAAGACTCTGTGTACTGGGATTACGTAAGCAAATGTATTTTGAACAAATCGTAAAAACAACCTCAGCCAAACGAACCTTTTAGTTTGGTCTGAATTCTTCTATAGCCAGCGGAAATTTGAATTTTCCCATCCCGTTTAGCTAGGAATTAGCGTAAATTGCGCAATTCGTGCAAAGCATTCATTACCCTACATGCAATAGCTGATCAAAATGATCGATTATCGATTTCTGATCAACACCTGAGTGATCAGATCATGCACTGTCATCTATTACATATAAATCCATGCTAATACGACCATAATCTGCTGCATAAATCACAGGGTACTGACAAAAAATTCCTCCTGTGTAAAAGTATACTGAAAATTCAAATTTTCAAACTGTTTCAAAACCATAATAATGACGATATCACAATGAAAATTACATGTTTTCCGAATAAGAAAGGCATGCTGCTTCGAATGGCGTTGTCAGATTTCATTTATCACGCGTATTTAAGAAGTTAATCGAAATTATCGATTTTCGATATATCGATTTTTGAGTGATCAAAGGATGATCACTCGATAGAGCGTAGTCGATTGTACAGGAATATATCTTATCACAAGGTTTAGATCGTTATCTGCGCTCCGAAAATCGCCGCTTGAGAGTCATGTGCTAAAGCATAGGCAATTTTCAAAATTTCAAAATCGGCCAATTTACATGATCACTGCGTTGAAAGCATATTTTCTAGGATAGTTTGACGTGCTGATCATCGTGGTGTCATTAATTTTGCTCTAGAACGCATATTTCAAGAGTTGATCAGAAATATCGATTTCTGATACAAGCGTGATCGATCAATTTCGACGACGTCAATCGATAGAGCGTGATCGACTATCCAAGAAAATATATTCTCTTTTAGTTTATTTCCTGCAAAATAATCACTTATCAAATTGATGTGCTAAATGATAGCCAGCATTGAAAATTTGGAGAATCGATTTTGATGCGAATGGTGCTATAAAAGCGTATTTTCTAGGATAACTCGTCGTTGCGAATTGTTGATTGATTGCCAATTGAGACCTTTTTAGTATTCTTGATTACTTGCAGAGGGACACTGGTTGATTGGGAAATTCGATTTCAATACATTTCTTCAATGAGCCCGTTTTTCAAGCGCTTTACGCTTGACGAGGCGTAAAAATTTGCCTTTTCCATTCAGCGTAGCTGAAACTAGACTTCGAGAAACCATGTCCGAGCATTGTCATGCTAAAATGGCATCCCAAATCAGCGTGATCGATATCCCAGATCCATGTATTCATCACCAATCGATACCCGATCATGCGAAATCGTTTCACAAATTGATCATATGTAAATTGATCTTATCTTGTACGCTGATCACATTCGATTCATTCGCTCTGCACATATTGATTAAATGGAAAATCAATGAAAATGAGGAATTTCGATTAGAAATAGGCACTGGTCTGATCATTGGCATTATATCGGCTGGTGTAGAATGTTTGAATTTCATGCGATATTTCATGAGAGATAAGAAATTGAGGAAATATTTGAATTTGGCTTACGTAATGGCTCGGATCTGTGCGAATATCGGAAATATATTACTGATAATGGTATCGTCATTTTTCTTATTCGATTCGATTGCACGAATTCGTGCGCATTCGATGGAGGCGGTGAAGGGGAAAAGCGAGAAATTGATGATGGCCGAATTCGTACTAGTCTCGAATTTGATTATGCTCCTGATTGGGGCTGCTCAAAGTGAGCGGAGCTTGATTCTTAGCGTGTGCATTTATGCACATGGGCCAATTCCCAGCGGGAATTGGCCTGCAGCTTGTGCAAAATGCACTGCCCAATGGGCAATTGGCTTTTCCAGTGCTAAGCACTGGCATCTTCCCAATTTCAGTGATATGCAATATGGCATCAACGAGCAGATCCAAAAGGCACCGCATGTTGAAGAAGAGAGAAATTGCAAAGCAGAATTTACCCATCAATGATGCCATTTCATATTTCTGAGACATCTGCAGCCGTTTTTTGCATACCACAAGATAGAGGGGGAAAAGAAGAATTTTCTGGCAACGATTTCATTTGAAACGCTCGAAAATTCAGAAAGTTATCGCCTGTCAAAGCTATGGATATTTTCTGATAGTGCAGTTCCAAGTGCCAACCAGCTGGACCCTTGATATTTTGCCCAAAATTTATCATACATGTCTACATTAATCTAGGAAATTTTCAGCTTTGGTATCACTTTGGTTAGTGTTATATGTCCATTCCAAATTATCGTTGCATTCAGATTTTGCATATTTCGCATAAATAAAGAAATTGATCGTCCTGATCGATATTCGAAAGGTCGACTGATCAATATAAATGTGATCATTAACTTTTGTTTGGTTGATTATCTCAGAAAATGTGTTCATATCGTCTGGAAAATACTGGAACGACAGAAAATACCATGATAAATAATGTGCATGATAAAACTATTGCTTCTATAGAAAAATGGTAAATACGAAATGCTCCCTATTCGGAGTCGTGAAGATGACCTGTGAAGATATGCTTGCATTTTGATGGCCATCATCAATGGTCAGACCTAAGATGGCCTAGACGATGACACGAATAATACGGCATGGGGGTAAATATAGATATACATATTCTGTCAATGCATTTTTTATACTTTATACATGTGGAAAGTTTTGAAGAGGCCAAAAAGGAGGTTGGATTTTTCCAGAGAATCCGACCGCGTTTTTCTCCAACTGTACACTGTACGTACAGTAACGACTGTACACGTTGGCTTTGGTCACGCATTGGATATTGTACAAGGTATAGCCAGGTACTCGAATGCCCCCCTCCCAGACCCCCACCCAAGTCGGTCAATTCTGGATCGTCGAATGTGCGGACGTATTTTTGCAATACTGAAAATCCCGAGGTCGACTGGCATAGTACGTTTGGGACTGGGACGACGGTAGTAAAAGGCGTATTTTTCCGGTACCTAGTAGCGTCTTGTTTATTTTTCCAACACCTCGCCGCATCGGACCCATAGCCTTTAGCTTCGACCAGTGGACCTGTTTTAGCAGTTGTGCAATAACCCTTGGTCCATCCTCCGTACAAGCATCCCTATTTCCTGCATTGGCCGTATTCGAATCATGATGCAATTGGTAGTTTTCGTATTGATGACCACTATTTTCATACTAGCCACTGGTCAACAGGTAAATTTTTCCTCCGGCCGATTGTATGTAGCTTCCTAAGTGGGTTTTTTACGAACTTTGGAGTTAGTGTCCAAGTTAAGTACCTTCTGACTAACTCAAGTTAGGTCACACAATCTGCAGTTGGCTTGTATAACTGGCTGCAGGTCATTTCGACCAATGGCAAATGCCTTGGTATTTTTAGCCAGTAAAACCGCAAGAACCAATTCCGCATTCAGAACATTCGCCCGGGAATCCACCGATTGGATCGCCCGTATCCACGAGCGTGAATACGAATCAAACGTCGGGAAATACGTTGACCAATCAATCCGTACCGAAAGCCGAACCCGGACCACCGCAATCGGAACCGAAACCAAAATCCGAACCGACATCGTCCGATCATGAACACGAACACGAACATAGTCCGGGAAGTCCCAAACATTTGGATCATATGGCCGGTTCGGCTGCATGCGTGCATTTTATGACCGCATTGATTCCGTTAGCATTGACCGTATTAGCTGGACTTTGAAAAATTTCGAAAATTTCTTATGCATTTCTTATTGTTCAGTGCAATAATTATTGGGGCCTATATTTATCATGTATGGCTCTTTTTTCTTGCAAGAAACTCGGCACACGCTCTTTGTGTATTTGAGTACTGTAAAAATCCAGGTCGTGCATTGAAAGTGGCATCCACAAGACCCTTTTCAAATGACGCAATTTCGTCTGCGAATGTAATTTTCACCTACACAAAAATTCTTCACAAAATTTCCTCCAGCCATGTCATTGTGGAACGTACGTTTCGTGTCCTTGATTTTTCTATCCTCTTTTATCCTACTGTATATAATACGTAATTTCCCACTCCCTCAATTTACCGATCCGAATAATTATGTTGGAAAAATCGAGATTCTCAAACGTGAACGCGACACGCATTTACGTAGGCTCCAAATTTATATGTGGAAATTACAAATAGCTCGAAATGATCGAGAGATTTTATCCGGCCGTTTAAATCGTTTAACAATGGAATTCAATCAGTTAAAATGCGATTTACATAAAAACGTATGACTATTTAAATTGAAATGAATCTGTTTTTCATCCTATAATTTGGTCCTATTTTACAGGTCACCGAAACTGGTGCATGGTGTCGATGGCCGTTCGAAAATAAGCATTTCACCGATACACAAATGGCCGGTTATTTGGCCAAAATGTTGGAAGGCAGAACCGTGGCAAGTTTCGGCGAAGGACCAGGTAGACCATTATTCCATCTCGAAATCATCGAAAAATAGCCTATGATTTCTGAATAGCGCAATTGAGGTGCCTGGCATTTTCACTGCAAAAGAGGCACTTTTCAAAGCATTTTCGCCTTAAAGGCATGAATTACATAGCCCATGAATCATCCTGCTTCCAATGGCCATTATTTTTCATTGATCAATCGATATTGATCAAAATGATCAACTTTACAAATACTCGCGATATCGAATAACGAACGTCACCATCGGATAGACCGTCATCGAATACAGAGGAAAGCATGTTCTGATCACTTCCGCGTAGCGCAAAATCGATCAGAAATCGATGCCGATTCTGGCGGCATACTGTAGCCGCTCAAAGCCAAAATTTCGAATTGCTTGTTTTATTGAAAAATTGCAGTGTAAAAGCACTTTTCCGGGGTAATCGACCCTGTAGATTCCGTTGATCACGCTGATTTCGATGTATAATCACTAATTGATGAAGTGATCACATATTATCGATTTTCGATATATCGATTTCTGAGTGATCAATGCGTGATCACATGATAAATCATGATAGGTTGGGTGAGAAAATGCATGTTTTTTGATTGATTATATAGTCTGTGCTTGAGATATTGCTGATCAAAGTTGGCAGGGTATACTGTAACCGCTGAAGTGCCATACAAAAGCCTGGATTTAGGGCCCAAATATGTCCATGGAAAATCAGCTATGCTGATTCCAATAGTGCCATGAAGTTTTGCTTCCAAATGTAAAAGTTTTGCTTGCACCCCAGATTGCGCAATATTTCAAATTTAGGAAGCTCTTTTTTGCAGGTCACTACAGACGGTACCTGCTGGACAGCGGTCTAGTGACTAGATACGATGCGTACGACGGTTCTCCGTACATCGAGAACGCCACGAATTTCGAGGTGAAATATTTGGATCTGACAATTCCGCATTACGGATTACCGATTTACGATTGGGTGCTCAGCATCGAAGTGGCCGAACACGTGCCGAAAGAATACGAAGAAATCTATTTGAATAATCTCGTGCGTCACGCTAAATCGGGATTAATCCTAAGTTGGGCCATTCCCAAGCAATCGGGCTACGGTCATTCGAATCCGAGATCAGCCGAATACGTTGAATCGAAATTGAGGCGTTTATGTTTCGAGAAGAATCAAAATTCAACCAATCAATTGCGAAGATGGGCCGGATTAATTTGGTTGAAACGTAATTTGAATGTTTTCGAGAGAACTCCTAATTGTTCAGTTGCCATTGAGGATGCATGAGAGACGTTTTTGTGTATATAATTATGTCAATAATGGCATGGTAATTATGTTTTGACGCATCGAAAATGTCATCCAAAATTCTGCTATAAAATCCTCAGCTTATTTTGAAAGGGTATATTTTGAAAAATGATATTTTTCGTGGTGATGGTCATCTTGAGTAGTCATGTCCAGACAGTGGTCAGTGGTCCACTGGACCCCCATGTCCATGTTGGGGTCAGTGATGTGGACCCAATGGGCCCTGGCCCATTGAGTATTCAAAATATCACACAATCCAAGAAATCCACTCGGCAACTTCCCATTTCCCAATCCAATGGAGGCGGAGTGACTAATTTCATGGTCAACGGTTATTATTTACTGACCGATGCGGTGAGCAATGTATTCGGACGAATGTCCAATCTGCTGAAAGCGCCTAAGCAGAATCCGAATCCAGGATATTGGCCTCATTTAATCTACGAATCTTTGAAGCAAATGAATACAGGAAATAATCAAACTGTTCATGTTGACTTGGCGAAGAGAAAATGATGGATTTTTTGAATTTTTCATGTACGTATACTCGGGCCATGGCATTGCATGTTTGTGAATTCAGCCCAGGGATTGGCGTAAATCGCATTTCGAATTCAATTTACATAGCTGCAAATATACATGTACTCAATGATTTATGATCTTTCTCGTCTTTATATTCGGATTTTCACAGCCCACTTCCTAGTTGAAGCCTGATTTTTTTTTATCCAATATGAAATTGATGTTGATATTCGTCTTGTTCGCGGTCACGATTGCGGTTACAGTATGCCACGAAGACATCCGTGTAAGAAAAAGGAGGGACGCTGGATTTTTCTCAATGCTATTCTCACCCTTCCGATGGGTGGGTAATTTATTGAGTAATATATTTTATCCAAAACCACCTGCGGCCGTGGATATTCCTATACGTGAAATTGATCAGAAAACGCCCGATAAAAATGGACGTTAATATTTGCTAACCAATGGCCAATGAATTTTTGGACGCTTCGCTTAGTTTGGGATCTTAGAATTTTGTGTGTGCATTATTTGATGTTGAAATTTATTCATAATGCTGAAATTACGCAGGCCCAGGGTATCGGGGTACTTTTGGCCAAATTAGTTTTTCGGAAAACTATTATGTGGCCTCTGTTGAATCAGTAAAATCCAAAAAATCGATCGGATCAAGATTCAGTCAGTGCCAAAATATATGGAAAATTCGTTTTCAAACCTTCTCATACATGCAATATTATCAGAAAAATGTACACGAAAACATATTTTCTAGTCTAAAAAGTATTCTGAACACGACGGTGATGTTTATTTTTGCATATGATCAAGTTGATCAGATTATCGATTTTATTGAAATATTGATTTCTACGTGATCAGACCGAGCTCAATGGATGCAGCACGATCGACTGTACAGGAAAATATCCTCAAATAACGTCTGGATCTGTATCCATGCTCGGAAATAATCACTAATCGAAAATCATGTGCTACAGCATTGGCAATTTTAAAACTTGGAATCCTGAAATACACGAGATCGGTGCACAAAATGCGCATTTTCTTGGACAACTGATCATGCTGATTCTAAAAATCACGTTTATTTTGCTGTGTGATCGATATTTAGAGATTTGATCAATATAATCGATTTCCGATAGGGAGCTGATTGGCTGATTTTGATAACGCCAATCGATTCTCCGCAGTCGATTGTCCAGGAAAATATTCATACGCCATACCTGGCTTCATTCTGTGTAAAAATATCAATGATCAATGATCATGTGTTGAGGATAGATAAAATTCAAAATTTGCATCTCAACTGAAAAAGCTTTCCTTTTGAACAGCGGTTACAGTTTATACATTGGCGAATTGAATTGAATTCGCATGCGAGAAAAAGTAATTAATGAATTTATGGAATTGTAAAATATGATTTTATAACAATCATACGATATAATCCAGGCGCATGCGTCCTCGGCGAGGAAGGGTCAGCAAAATGCGTTCCCAGAACAGCTGGCAGATTACAGGAAGAATGCTTCATCCAGCTGATCACAGCCTCCAAGTCATAATCGATACGTACGCAAAGCCCGCGGTTCGAATCCCTGAACCGAGGTGGATTTTTAACATTTTTTCCAAAACGATTCCTCCGCACATATCGATCGTATCAATAATCACAAAACGATTGCATAAAATATGCATTCTATATATCACACATAATAAAATTCTGCTATCACTCTAAAAACTGATCGCATGATCAAATGATTCTTCTTATGATTTACTGCACAGTTTGATATACACGTACATTTTGCAAATGCCCACGATGATCGAATCGATTCGTATTTGCATGATCAGCATCGTTTCGGCTGAACGTAACTTGTATGACACCCGATCGTTTACGTCTCCTCAATCGATCGCGGATCCGGATTTGCCTTTCTCCGTCACCGGAACTATACGAACCGGTGTCCTCATCATCATTATCTCCATCGCCGGATTCTTGACGTTTCGATCTGCGATGATCGTCTTGATCAGAACCCTCCTGATTATCGTCCTGATCAGTATCCTGATCGATTTGCCTGATCAATCGATCTTCGTCCGACGAGGATTCCCTGGGTGGAGGAATTGCTCTTTTCGCACGTACGGTTGTGCTGGGGATTACTGTAGTGGTTTTCTCTTCGGACGATTCCTTCGGTTTTTCCGACGTCCTCGCACCGTGATCGTGCGTTTGTGTACCCTCGCGTTGACGATTCTCATTCCGACGTCGACCGGAATCGCGATTTCCCGATCGCGAGGATCGTTTCGAACGAAAATTCTCTTCGGGGCTTTCATTGCTCTCCGGTTGGGCTGATTCGGGTGGATCAGGAGTCGTGGTCAATCGATCCTGATCAGTCTGATCATCGATCTGACGTTTCCCGATACGTCGATCCCCTCCTCCGCTCTCGATTCTAGCATCTTGTATGAATAATTGTTTCGTTTTCTCGTCGAATTTCATTTGAATTTTTAACCGCCCCGAATCGCCTTGTTGAGGCGATCCTCGTTTAGCTCTATATCCGAGATATCCATAAAACGGATCAATGAATTCGGTCAATTTACCAGCATGCTTTTCCTGATTCTCCTCGTCGTCCGCTTTTTCTTCATCATATTTCGAATAAGCGTGACAGAAAAGAACAAAGGCCAAAAGCACCAATACGCGCATCATTTCTGGAGGCGTTTTGGAACCGAAAATGCTGAGATTCTTCGAAAGACCTCTTTTCCTTTAGAATATTTTACGTAATACACATCCGGAGGTGGGGGTGTCAGCTGTCTTCTGGCATTCGCAAACGGGGGCGGTCTCATGATAAACTTCTATGGGACACTTCCTGTCGTCGAAAAAGTTTGGAACAAAAGCAACCGTCATGTGTTTCGCCTCGTTTATCTCATCCATTTTCTCAGGCCAGACGAACGCCCTTCGCTTTTCCGCACGTCTTTCTTCTTTGGCTGACGTAAACGTTCTCGAAATAAACACCTATTGGCTAAAATTGCGCAATTTCGGGCATTCTAGCCGATTGCGCAATTCTATATATGGAATGTTTTCGCTTTGGTATCTGGAAATGCCATATTCAGACGCGGATCGATAAATCGATATCCGATCATTACTTGGATTAATTTGATCAAGGTGATCATTTGCATAATCGACACGAACGTCTGCAATTTTTGACCATATAAAATCTATTCACGCCGCATTGACCGGTCGCCGCCCAACTCGGGCACGAAGCCAGCTGATCGGTGCATGCTGAAAATTGCGCAATTTTACGAAATTTAAATACGCAAAAAGCATTCGCGCGCTCCGGGATTCGAACTCGACTTACGTGCAGGCGTAGCCGAACGTATACTCAATCGTACATCAATAACGCCCGGAATTCGCCTTTGTAATTGTTGAACACAATTTATCGAACGTTGATCAATCGATGTGATCATTGAAATCACTAATATTAGTAGAAATATTCGCATCACTTTTTTTGCAAAATTGGAATTTTTGGTACAGTCTCGTATATTGGTGGGGAGAAATGGCAAATGGAAGAATGTATCCTGCTGTGAATAGGGGGAGTCAATTTGTCACTTAGAATTAATCAAAATTTCGGCTTGGATACGCATGGTTGCATCACACGACGGTCCGTAGTTGTCAACCGTGACAACCGGCTGGTTTATATAAAGTGCCATTATAATTAAATTCGACAGGTTCTTTTGATTATGCAAAAAACCACGGGAGACTTCCTCGTGGGAAATTTCCATTACAGTAAGCCAGGCACGGTGTGGCTCCGCTTTGGCCATGGCCAAATAAATCAATCGATAAATCAAGATTTTCTTCAAATATTTCACCCCCTTAGGTGACGTTGTAATTACTGAACTCGTTTTGGATAAACTATAGAGTACGCCCACAAAAAAAAACTAGTCTCTGCACTTTTCGTATTGAAATTTACATCAACACATCACCAAATGTGGGATATAATTCGAATTAGCGTATACATTTTGGGTGGTTTTTTTGCACAGGGCTGTGAAAATACTTCGCAGTTCAGAAATTGCGCAATGCCATCAGATGCGTTGAAGAATGTTTGCACTGGACGATGCCCAGTGCTATGCAAATCCTAAAATAGACACGAGTCCAATCCAAATGACCGTAGGTCAATTATGATAAGATAAAATTCGATGCACGCCTTTTCCTGTTTCCTTTGCAAAAAAGCCCAATCCATCCCATTCACAGGCCTCGTGAAAATCAGCCCAGAAAAATGTGCTGATCAATCCTTTATTTTGCATAAGCATTTAGACGTCCAAAAAGGCGTGTCATGCCGGATTTTTTCAAAATGCCTCATCCTGGGATGATTGCATTGAAAAACAGCCTCTGCTTTCGATGCTTGCTGAATCAGTAGGCTGAAAGCAAAATAGCATCAGTTGTCGTTCATGAATCATTTCGTTTGAAAATATAAGGCTAAGATCTTATTCTTCGAATTTCAGAAAGGCCTGAGTCTTTTGGTTGGGAAAAATACGCCTCCAGCTTTTGTGCTAAAGGAAAACAAGGAATTGGAATTTTTGGGCACAGGAAAAAGTTGGCATCATGAAGTTATTGATTATATTTTTGATGCAAATATATTTCATATCCGCAGCGAATATTATCATATTGAGATCGAGATTATTACCTGCCGACGCTTCGGCCAGAAGTGCTGTGCAATTTGATGATGATGAATTGAAGGTATGCATGGGATTATCCATATCCGGATAATCCTAATCCGGTGATTAATGGTAAAGCTGCCTTTGCTATTGGCAGCGGAGAAAGCATGAGATTATCCATATCCGGTTTATCCAAGCTGGGATTATCCTAATCCTGGCTTATCCGGATAATCCTAATCCAGTGATTAATGGCAAACCCATTCTACTATTGACAGCAGCGGAAGCATGAAATTATCCATATCCAGGATGATTCATATCCGGCTTATCCTAATCCAGGATTATCCCAATTTGGGATTATCCAAATCCATATTTCAGGCCATCTCCTTCCTGAAACGGTATGGCTATTTGCCAAGCACGACCGCGCGTATGCCATTGACCAGAGCCCGTTTCATCGATGCATTGAATAATTATCAAGTCATGGCAAATCTGCCGACGGAAAATCGATTGGATCGATCAGCGATGACATCCATGACCGACGTTCGTTGCGCGAACGCGGACGTGGATAGAAACGACGATACCCAAGTGGCCAGATACGAAATCTTCGCACCCAGATGGAGGAAAGCTAATCTGACGTATCGGATTAGCAAATATCCAGTAAATCAACCGCATCTGACGAGATTATCAGTGGATAACGCGTTCAAAACGGCCATGCAAATGTGGAGTAATTATTCGCATATCGATTTTCAACCGATCAACGATGATCGGAGATCCGCGGATATCGATATTAAATTCGAACGCACGAATTACGATACGACTTGTGATATTTATTTCACTGCTGGAGAATTGGCGCACGCGACCATGACCAGGAATCCGGCCAAAGTCCATTTCAATGGACGAGTAACGTGGAGGATTGGATTGCCACTAGGTCAGACCCCGAAAGGGTCTCAAGCTGGGCCCAAATCAATCGATATTTTCAGGTGCATCCGGTGTGGATTTGGTGGCGGTTGCTGCGCATGAAATCGGTCACGTTTTGGGTCTGGATCATTCATCCGATCGTAATGCATTGATGTATGCGAAATATCGACGCGGCAGTTCCGGATTGGGACGTGACGATATTCTGGCCGTCCAAAATATGTACGGTGCGAGGAGACCGATTCCTGATCACACGCCAAGACCGGATGATGACGTAAGTGCAGGGTACTGTAACCGCTTGTTATGACCAATGTCACATGGGGTACTGTAACCGCTGAAGCGGGTACAGCCAAGCGAATGGTCATGCGCACATGACCAAAATGACCACTCTCATTTTTCAGGATGACCAACCAACCAATGAACCGGAATTGAGATACTGCCCACGACACGTGACCAGAAAAATGCCAGACGGTAGACGAAATTTATGCGCGGCCGTCTACATCGATCGTCAATGCGGTGGTAGAAAATTATCGATCGCCGATGGGGAGAAATCAGTGCAATTATCACGAGATTGGGATAACGAAATTTCGTCGGCCGAAGTGAATCCGGGATGCACGTTGACCGTATGTCATCGTCGGGATTTCGGCGGAGGTAAACGTGCGCCCGCAGGGCATTCAAATTGCGCAATGGTCAGAATAGTCAAACGTTTCAGGCTGTACGGAATTGGCCGGCGAAGGCGACGGTCACAATTTCAATCGTCTCCCATTGGGCTACGATGATTTGGTCACTTCGTTGGCCTGCGTTTGCGAAGAGAGCAACGTGGAAGAATCCACGCCCGAACCGATCGATTCGGACGAATCGACCACGCGACGGAGCACGCCCGAACCGCCTATGGGTTGGGAACCGCCGCCGTTCATACCGAATACGGAGAATACGCCTACGTGCGCGGTCTTGATGACCGGTACTGGTCAAACGTCCACCAAAGTATGGATCGAAGTGGAGACGGTGATGAAAATGCCCACCAATTTACAAGGCACCTCGTACGGATACATGGCCACGAGACGCGGATGCAGTTTATATTATTGTACGAAACGATATTTCGGCGGCGTATGCGAATTATTGGGGCCATCGAAACACAGTACGTCCACGGATGGTTTCCAAATTGAATCCTTGAATTGCATGTGCAAATGAACGCCCGTTGATCCGCAGATAATGGATTTTCATAGGGATAGAAATGGTGCTTGATTATTACAAATTATGCATATTTTTATATATCAAATTTTTATACTGCATATTCAAGCATGATTTTTATATTTTCAATCTTTCTGCGCGTATTTCTCAATTGTTCGCGAAATATTTCTATCGGTTTGATGCAAAAATATGGCTCTCGGAATGAAATACGGTATACTGTAACCGCGGGATACGGTAACCGGTTTCGTTCCCGCTCGATTTCCCATCCAATGCACAGGATGAGGATTTAAATTTTGTCATAAGCAGTTTCGGACATGCTCGCATCTGATGTGCTCGTTGCCGGTCAATAGCAGACATCGTACTGCAACGTTTCTTCGGAGTAAAATTCTTGATTCATCGATTTCCTATTCCCAATCAGTTTGAATCCGATTTCCCTGATCAAAAAATGGCCGCGATCGAAGCAGAATTGAAATCTCGTTTCGGATATTTAGCCGCTTTAGAACGTGCGGCCATTGATTTTTTGGACGATATTATTGCTTTCGGCAGCGATAATCGAGCGAAATACACGGATATTTATAAGAAAATGAACGCACCTACGTTGGCGAGAGAAATTCGCGATCATATCGGCGCATCGCCTTCGGCGATCGCGGCGTTTATTAAAGCTCGTAAATATTTATGGCAACAAAGCGGAGAAGAAATTCTAATGTTACCGACGTTCTTACGAGCCGCCATCGTGGATTTAGTCACGTCTATTGTGAAAAACAAGAATCGAGCCGCGTTGGGAGATATTCTATTCTTATTACAAACTTATCATCGACAAGCATTGCCGTATTTTCCGCCGCCGACGAATGGAAATAGCGTGGAAACGGTCAAAGAACTCGTACTCAAATATCCGGAATTATTTCGATTAGTCAACGCTGCGGATGGAAACGAATGGACACGAGTGGGTCCGTTGAATCAAGTAGTGGTCGAATGCGTTTCCGTGGCCGTGGAAGGCGTGATTATATTGAACGTGAAATTGGACATTCCCGTGACGCCGACGAAATCGACCAATCAACCGGCGCCCAATGGTCAACCGGCGCGAGAGATTCGAGGTATGGCCGAGATCGTCCGTATTACGCCGGCTTGGGGATTTATTAAACACGATCAATACGGAGCCATATTCTTCACGTCGGCCGCGTGTGGTGGCGATAATTTGGCCGTTCAAAGGAATTTGAAATCGGGCAGTCGGGTGTATTTCGAAGCCAAATACGCCGCGGATTGTACTCAATCTTATGAAAACGCTCCCGTCAAATGGAGAGCGTACACTATCCGTCCATTAACCGCCGCCGAACGCGAAGCGTACGTGGATGGATTACGATTAACAGCAGCCGCCAATGCTACAGGTAAGGATTCCTTTAAATCATGACTTCGCATTCGAATGTGGTCAAGAATGCTCGAACACCTTTCCTTGAAGAATACTGCTAATGGTCCCCTATTTTCAGAGATTCAAGCAGCGTCCGCATCAGCAGCATCGTCCAATTTGGGACAGTCATCATCGACGGGATCACTCGCGACGGCTGCCATTCAACAAACGTCGTCCCCGACATCTTCCACTCAATCCACGTCGCCCGGACCGAAGTCGGATCAGTACAAACGTATGCCAGCCGCGTTGGCCGATTGGTTCATGACGCGTCAAGGAAGTGCCAATCAACAAGGCCGACCCAATTCCGCCACCAATATCGCCGTGGTCGATCCAATGATTTCGGCATCGCTCAGCTCGTACATGGATATGCAAGCCGAACTTCAAGCCATCGAGGATGAATTGGACATCGAACCAGGGAACGGATTTCACGCACCCGAACAGCCGGATGAATACGCCCAAAACCACGACGGGGTCACTTACGACGTGCTGGAAATGGAATTGGAGAATCAACGTAATTTTCAATTGGAACAAGCCGCCGCCGCAGCAGCAGCCAGTGCCGTAATGAATGGATCGCCGATCCGGAATGAACGTCAAATGATCGACGTGGCGTCGAGTATGACGCCTCCCAGAAGGACCGAATCGGCTTCCAATACCACGCCTCGGATGAACGCCACGGCCAGCGTGGCTTCGTATCGACCAGCGATCGATCAACGCGATGCTGCCATGCAAACGGAAGTGACGGACGAGGAATTGCTGCTTCGTTTATTGAGAACGGCACCGGAATTGTTGGATATGGTTCAAGTGGTTATGAGAAGGTAAAAAGGAATTGCTGATGAAGGGATTTTCTTAAACATTGAGTGGGTTTTTTTGATGAGGGTTAGGTGTCATTCACAAATGGGGGTATTTGCTGTATTTTTTACCATGATGACCAGCCTTGAAGACGCACTGTATTTAGGTTTTTCCTTCTTTTTTGCACTTTTGTATACTGTCGTTGCATTTTTCTTGAACGTTTTTTGAGATGCGAACAAAATTGACTGTTTTATGTTAATCTTTTTACACTAATCGCTTTCATAATGCGTATTTTTTGTACATGAAGTCATTTTTGATATTCGATTTTTGCCTCCGATACTGATAATTCATAATCATTAATTCGCACTGTATAATATAAATTTGCACATACGACTGCGTGATCAATATGATCGATCGATAAATACTGCATCTACGGGGGAAGATTATGATACAAAAATATCCAATTTGGTCCATCTTGATCATGGGGAGTGCGATTATCTTCATCTGATCACTTATGCTAAAGCCGAATTGATCATCCAGGCGATGCATCCGACGAAGATCATCCCGACCGAATTCGTAACCGGTTTCCATCCGCCTCCGTGTGCCGGCGTGGTCACAGCCAACGGTGCTTTTGTTGACACGCTTGGAGTGGCTGGAAAAAAATGGGAGAGTTAAGTGTTTTTGAATCTGAGAACCCCGCTCATGAGTCATTATTGACTTCGTGAAGATGCCTAATAGCAATACAGTAATCCATACCTGATACTGTAGACGTCAATGCTGGATCGTTGTCACGCATGGCTGGTGATTCCTTGACCACGTACGATCGACACTCTTCCGGGAAATGAACCGTCGGACCATTGTGAGCCGACGACGCGGGCGTCGTTACCGCTTCTTGAGGTTCGTACAATGAATACATGGACGTGTACGATGCGATCAAAGCGTCCAATTCCAACGCGGCCGTTTTATTATCGCATTGCTGTTCCAGAAATGGGCGACGACAATCGGTCCAGCATTTCAGATATCTGAAAAAACGGGATCATGAGCAGGCGAAACTCAGCGCCAAATTCGAATGCACTTACTGACAATCTCCTGCCATATAAGTGGCCATATTTCCATTGATCTCCGGATGCATGTAAGCGTACGAGGCCTGTTCATATTGGCTGCATTTTGAACGGCAAGAATCCGACGCCGTTTTATCCGCTTTGGCCAAACATGGTATTCCGTCTGCGAAATCTGAAAAGAGAAGCATCATTAAATTGCGCAATCTACACTCCATCGCATTGCTATGCGGAATGCGACGATTTTGTGCTCTAATGCCAATGCAAAATCCACTCACCGTTCATCCTCTTCAAACAAATATAATCGGCCAATCCAAATCCGGCCAACGTGGCTCGTTTGTATTCGGACGCCGGGCATTTGTCGTATTCTTTCCGAGCCGTATCGTAAGTGCTAAAATGCGACGCATATTGCGCAATCTGGCCTTTTTCTCCAAACCGCATTCCTTACCGACAATAATCTTTCAACGTATCGCTCGTGAATCCTTGCGTTAGCAAATTGTGGAACAAATGCCTCGACGACGGTAACGACGCGGTGAAATTTTCGTACTGCGGGAATTTCTCGTTCAATACTTGATGGAATTTCGGAAACGCATCGTCCACGCAACGATCCTGTTTCGAATCGTGTTGTTGACCATCCACCGGGCTGATCCAGAATGCTGAAATACGAATTTACCGTAATTCCGTAGCTTTAACGAAGCCAAACGATGCTTACCAATTAAAGCAATCGTCACCAAATTCATCATCATTCGAATGGTCGTCGATCGTAATTCACCTGAAATGAGATTTTCGCTTAAGATCTGACCGAGTCTACAGACTCTAGCTTCGTTTTCGCATGAATGAAAGAGAGATTTAGACCAGTTCTCCGTTTAGAACCCACTTTTCGAGAGTGGCTTTACATAAGGGAGTCTAGTTTTATGCTTACTGACTGAGTGAGGGGAGTCATAAAAGACACAAAGCGTCAAGAAGCTACTAGATCCAAGAAACCTGTTTATCCGCTTTGGCTTTTCGCATTGGCATGCACCATTGCCAGGATACTGTTTGCCTCATGTTTGCTCAGCGGAGGACGCCTGATTTCAATTGACAAGCATCCGCGCATACCTGTTATTACGGCCAAGGTATAGTTGTTTCTGCGGGGCCCCCATTCGATGGCCATGTTTTGCAACTGGTACGTTTCCATTCCAATGCTACTATATTCCGGTTGCCGAGGGTATTGGTACATGTGGACGTTTACGAGGAACCACCTACGCCGCATGTTGACCATGAATCCCAACGAGTACGCATGTTTGCTCTGAAATATGAAAGCTTATTTAAAAACTGTGCACCTTATAAAAGAATCGATAGCTTACCTAGGTGTTCATGATTCTCAATGGAAAATTCCAGTTTGCATTGGCCGTATGATCCGATGTTGTCCACTTGAACGCGAGATCCATCGGGCGACTTATCGAAATTGCGCAATCGGGATCAGCCAATGAACAGACCTAAAAATAGTTCATTCATCACATTACAATCATCCGAAATGAGCATGTTCAAAATATGAGAGGCTATGAAAGCCATAAATAATCATTCACCACCTTTTTCAATTCCATATTTTACATCCTATTTGTCTGATAAAAAAGTAAGACACTGTCAAAAAGTAATCGATACCTACCTAACACAGCAATCATCTCTACTGCTTCTAGCTATGACACTATTAAATGATATCCTCGATCACCTGATCATCACTTACGCTTTCAACGCGCTGCACCCGCTTTCCTGATTTCCCTGCAATAAAGCAGCTTTTATGACCCAAGAATGATATGGGGGTGATAAGGCTTACCTTTCACCCAGCACACTTCTGTTGGAGCACCAATTTTGACGAAAAATTCCAACCATAATCGCTGCCTGGCCGATAAACAGTCGCCTGGCCCTTTGACTTCCACCACCTAAATATGGGAGCCTGTGATTGCACACAGACAGAAAAGATAAAACCTTACCATGAATGTGAAGAATCGTGAATTCCAAAGCAATAAATCCGGGAATCCACTTCGCCGTTGACGAAAATTTCTGACCAGATGCTTGATTACTTGAGACAGAATTCTCCCGTCGATGCATTTGACCATACGCTGAAAGTCAGGCGTCGAATTTATAATAACAGACACTGCATGAAACATGCTTACCTCGACTTGATCAAAATTCCATCGATCCCATGCAACCAAGCTGCATTTTACGCCATACCAATTCGTCCAGGTGTCGCGTAATTTCGCCACTAAATCCTGAAAGAAAAGACGCATGTAACTGCTGGCATTTCACAAAACAAGAGCCAGAAAAAAAGAACAAACGATACTCACCTTGATATCCGCTTTTTTGATCCAAGCGAGCCTATCGTCGATTTGAGCTTTCCGACTGATATAAAATCCAGGTTCATTCATGTCCGCTGGCTCGCCTAAAAGAAGAGATTTCTGTACAAACAGCCTAGCAATAATCAACTGCTTACCTTGCTGAGACGACATGAACGCATCCGGAATGCTGCTGTCGTTGATGATATCCCAAAGTAATAAACCGCATAATAACATCCATGGTGAACCTTCTCCGTGAATTCCTGAAAGAAATACGAATGTATGCGTACCAATAAATAAAAGATTTGTGCATACCTTCTGTGAATCCATATTGTTTGAGATAATATTCTTTTGCAGCCTCCTCCACGTTTCTAGCAGTAACCGAACCGTCCGTGTAATCTTGGGAGGCGAAAATTGTACTTGCTCGCGTGCCTAACGCTTTGCCCAACGTTTCCAGCGTGATGGTATTCTAAAACGGGTGTAACTGTAGTTCTCAATATTCAGGATAAATATCAATATCCTACCTGTGGAACTTTGATCCGATCGAGTATCCTCATCAATGTGTTCAGTCGATAGCCAGGATCGGACTTCTTTTTACTTTTCGCTACTAGCGATTGCAATATCTTTTTCTCTCGCTCTTGTAGCGCCCTCCGAACATCCTCCGCCAGGGCTTCTTCCTGCATCGCTTGGTCGATTACTTTGATAGCCTAGAAAAAAATCTGGATTTAATTATCGAAATTTTCAAGCAACCATTAATACTAACCTTGTCTGGCTTCTTCAAATGCTTGTCCAAATTCAATGCTAATCGCTGGTACCACATGGACCGCAAAGCTTGACACCATCCGTTTTCAGATAATCGGATCAGTTCTCGATATTGACCAACCGCTGCCTGGTATTTCTTTCGCTTTTCCAATGCTTCAACGCCGTACCGTGCGATCCGAAATAATACCCATGGAGTAGTGAAAACGCGCAGATGAGCTGGACGTTGTTCGAGGAACCTATAAACAAATCATTATGCGATTTAGGATGTCTCCTGGGATACGAAATTTACCTGTCTTCACCTTGATCCAAAATCGATCTCAGCTTCTCCATGACCTCTTCATTCCGTCCTTCGCAGGAGACGTATTTCTTGTCACAGAAATCCTTGACCATTTGGATTTCCGAAATCTTCGCCTCGACATACCTGAAAGAATTCTGTCATTATCGCTTGAACATGAATGTAAATCAAACCTTACTCTATAAGTTCTTTCCTGCTTTGAAACGGATGCACTTCGCGGGTTCCCGTTCTCGAGGCGAAGGTCAATTTTTCGGCCGCTTTCTCGCCCAGCAAGTAACTGCAAAGAGAACGAATTGATCGAGCTTCAACAAACTCAATCAATGAAACTTACATCAAATTGGAGATAATAGACGCGACTGATTCCGCACGCCGATCGCCAATATTCGATGGAGACATTTCTTTCGGACTGAACAAATGCAGGATGCACAGGAGCAGCATGTAGACGCCATCCGACAGCCGAATACATGAGCCGAGTTCGTTTTTGCACCTGAAATGAAAACGTTTCAAATGAATTCGTTCAAGGAAAATCAAAACCTGCTTACCTCTTTCTCAATGTTTCATACATTGAGCCGGTGAGCGATCTTTGACGTTTACCATGTTTCAATAATTCGTCGATCAATTGAGGCTTCGGCCATTGAGCGCTGCCTTTCAGCCACGTTTTGACAATAGCTTGTAATTGCGGTGCTGACAAGGCGTTCATAATTTCGCGAATGTTGTCCCATTGAACATCTGGAAAGAAAATCGCAAGTGCCACTCAATTGCCAACATGAACAGCAATGCATTACTCACCTTCGTCAACCATTTTGAGCGAGCGCACTTCAAATAATGCTGAATTGAGGTCGAATTGGTCACCGTAATTGAGCCTCAACGATGCTACCGGAATCCACGCACGTTTCCGCATGATCAGACGGATGATCAATAACCGAGCGTCATCTAGAATGAGAAATCTATGCTCTGATTTGTCATGTATAAAAATACCTTATGCTTACCCGTGAGACCCAATATGGCACTGATCAAATCCCGATCGTCGTCGTTGAATAAATGGGCGTGGAATTCGTCGTTGGATACCCGTTTAATAATATCCGTAAATGCTTTCAATGGAAATGGCATCTTCGAAGGCGTTGGCTGTATGCCATTGATCCATGATGTAATCTCGTCCTGGCAATTGCCATCAACTGAACTGTCGAAAAAATCCACGCTGGACGCTGTCGCAATGGCACCTGGCGATTGAATCCGCGAATGATCCATATTCGAATGTTCATCGGCCAAATACGGAGTCGTGGACCGTTCAATGTCATTTGGTGCAATAATCTGCTTGTCGTATCCATTGGTTTCTGGTGCCATGATCTCCTGGTCACTGCCATCGGCTTCGGTTGTATCTTCGGAAGCCGCAACCACAACGTTCACCATCGTTCGTGATCTCTTGAGCCATGGCTCAACGGCAGACGTATCCGAAGATCGTAGACGTTTTAATCGCCGTCTTGAACTGGACGCATGAGCCGACGGCTGAGTTGTTGAATTTTTGGCCGGAATTTGATGGAATTGCGGACGTTGAGGCTGTGCAGACGCCGCAACGATTTCCAAAATTGAGCATTTCTCGTCGTCCACCACCGTCGGTTGCTGAACGGCCTAAAAAAAATTCAGTGCTGTAGATTTATTTTACTCAGGTCTAGTTTATAGTTTCATTCTGAGCCCAACAATCGGCTCAGCATTGAGAAAAAAATTCAAAATTCAGAATCTAAACTTGCAAAATTCTAAACACAATGTTTACCTTCTTTTCATCCACAAAAATAATATCGTCGTCGTCCGATAATACTTTGCAATTTCGCTCGTGAGTTCGACGTAATCCGCTTTTCATTTTATCTCCGCAAATGACGCAAATATATTCAAAAGCCGCTTGAGCAAAACATGTTTCCAGCGTTTGACAATTTTCAGGAATTTTCAATTTTGCACGCCCTTTAGGTTTAGGCTTCGGAGAATCAACTGTTTTCTTCGCCGTCGTTCTATGCATGTCAAGGATAAATCAAAAGCAAATCGACGGTAATTTTTTTAGAGAAACAACGGAGGAATGTGAAAATTCTGGAAAATTGCCCAGAAACAACGATAAAATTTTCGCCCACGGTAGCAGACAATGCCATATCCTTACTGCAAAACGGAATGGATCATCGAAGTGCGGGTCTAGCAGACAATAATTTCGAGAAAATCAAATGAATTTTAGGATTTTCTATCAAAAATCAGTGAGTTTCTCCATTATCAATGGCTCATTTGGGATTTATTGCTGCATTAAATCCTGACGATGACGACGTCCACGTATCCGGAAGCGATATTGATGAAGAAGACGTCGAAATTATTCCACGAAAACGCGCAAAGAAGAAGAAGAAAGGCGTTGCCGAAGAATTCAATTCGGAATTTCGTTTCATGGACGAAAACGACACCAACGCGAAATTAGACCCGTGGTCTCATCTGAGGGAATTAGCGAAAAAGGGTACTTCGACTAATTTGGATGATATGATCGCCAAAGCGAGAAGAAAGAGGAAATCTAAGGAAATTAAATTGGAAACTGAAAAGGTGAGCTAAAATTGTATTTCTATTCCTCCTTGGGCCAGTTCCCAAATTAATGGAATATTAATTGCCAATATTAAAGGCGATTTCTTATTCTAGGATGCTCATAATGAAGAATCGAATGGCAAAGGCAGTGATCGAATGGAAATCGAGGATATTTCGAAAATCAACGCCTCTGATAACGACAGTGATTCATTCTCGGACGAAGTGGAAGGAGCCGATAAAGCAGGTACGCTGATTTTTGAATATTTTCATAAAATGCATGTACTTTAGCTCGTTTCAGATACGCTTCGCCCGAAAGAGAATAAAGCGAAGAAGAGAAAAGCGACCAAGCAATTTTACGACGAGGAGATGGATTCGACCGGTTACGAAGATCCGAGCACGTTCCAGGAAATGAATTTATCAAGGCCATTATTAAAAGTAAGCGGAATTTCCTTTGTAATTTGCTTTGATAATCAATTAATCCTGTTTCAGGCCGTGAACGCTTTGAATTTCGTTTATCCAACGCCCATACAAGCCAAATGCATTCCGGTCTCTTTATTGGGCAAGGATGTTTGCGCTTGTGCGGCTACTGGAACTGGTAAGCTGATTTTATTGATAGCTAATAATAAGTTTTGACATTACTTTGGATTTTCAGGTAAAACGGCCGCATTCATGCTACCGATTTTGGAACGACTTTTGTACAAGCCGAAGGAGAAACCGACGACGCGCGTATTGATTTTAACACCGACCCGAGAATTGGCCATACAAATTTATCAAGTATCAAAGCAATTGGCGCAATTTACGAACGTGGAGATTTCGCTCAGTGCTGGTGAGTACGTTCATAAGTTTTATTCTGGCAATGGATGCGCTAGCTAATTGGACTGTAGCCGATAGATATGCATAGTTAGCTTTGAGATACTAGTATTGCATCATTGGTAATCCAGTCACGCGACTGTTGATGAATTCGCCGTATTTCGTGATGGCAACGGCTGTCGCGATGGTGAATGCGCACGCGGCGTATCCGACCAATCGATAGTCGCCGAATTCGAGGAAATATCCCACGGCCAATGGAACGAAGCATTGGGCGAACCATTGGGCCGACATGCCGAGCCCGGTGGCTTTTCCCATATTCGTCTTATCCACGCAGCTCGTGAGCTGTGTACTGACTTCGGCGAATGCCATCGAGTAGCCAATAATTTGGCTGATCATTAGGAACATGAGTTGATTGTAAGTGCTGACGAAACTCATTGCGAAATAGGCGACTGATAATAAGGCCAGCCCGAATTGGATGACGAATAGCGGATTGACGAAGGCTTGCTGTAGCTTTCGTAGTAGGAAGAAATTGGTGAATAGCATAGCTCCGCCAATACCGCAGAATAGGACAATGGCGTCGGCTGGATACTTGATGAACTGACGCATTAGATATTGTCGAGTTAGCAGCTCGTACGCGATTAATGGCACCACCAGTGCTATGCGGATACAGACGCATTTGAGGAGAATTCGATTCTTGAGCAGTGGCCAATACGCGTGTAGTTGTAATCTGGCGCTGACTGATTTCGGTACATCGTGAGTCTCTGGTAGTAGTTTGATGACGATAGGTAGAATACCCAGGATTAGGAACGGTCCGCAGATCATTTGGGCCGTTCTCAGCGTTGTGTACACTGCTAGTTTTCCTGCCACGTACGGGCCGATCATTAGACTGGCTCCGATCGGCATGCCTAGTTTGAGTAAGGCTGATGTTCGTTCAGTCTCTGTCGTCGATGTGGCGACGTACATTTCGGCCGCGTTATCGAATTGAAATCCTATTCGGAATATCTGGACGATTAGGAATGAGCTGAACGAGGCGGCTTTTCCCAGTAGGACGTAGTAGATGGACGTGATAATGGTGCATATGATCATGCACACGCGGATACCGAAGCTGTCGATCATTTGGCCCATCAGGAATGCTCCTAGCATATTCATCAATGCACCGAATGCGTGCAGGATTCCGACGTCCAGCATGTCCATAGGTGGATCGGAGTCCCATTGGAGAAATGGTAGCAGCATACTGCTCCATTGGATTCCGGTATGCCAAATTAGGAAGGCAAGGCATAGATAAGAGATATTCTTCCATTTCTTTTCCATCTTTGATTTGGAAGCTGGATTATTAGGATATTCGCGAATATGCGAAGACGGACGTTGGTTTCGCTTAGGGTGTTGACCAAGATGACGATTTTTCGTCACTTGCGTCTGCGAAGATGTGCACGACGAATTTCTCGGTCGTGTCGTGATGAGAGGACGGGGGCATTCGCGAACTTCTTTTAGTACGGTTTTCTTCTGTATGCATAAGAACCGGAATGCATTGCGAAGCCGATGAAGTTTCGTAAAGAATTGTGTCAGCATTTTGATGTGTTTTCATACACAGCGTTTGCGAGGAGTCGTTTTCTTGTACGACCGAGTGTACTGCCCGAATGCGAAGTTGGAAAATGCATTTTGCATGTATGCAAGAGTTTTTATTGGCGTGCGAAGCTATTTGCAAAGCAATTTTACATCACAAAACGTGTCTAGAATGACCGTAGATATATAAATTCTAGGTGACTTCATAGATGGAGGGCTTCTGAGAGATGAAGGCTGGCGAATGTCTTCATTGTCCCCGTTTTGGCAGCTTTTTAAAGTTATTTTTGGCATCAGAAATAGCCATTCTCGAGGGAGAATGGATGGTTATTTTCTGTAGTCGTCGGTTGGCAATTTCGCAACGGCTACGTTCATGTATCCTCCGATGAAATATATGAGAATAGCTGTGCAAACGGACACAACGGCCGCGATATTGCACCACATGCTGAAATCGTATTCGTTGACGAAATATCCGCCGATGATCGGTGTCAACGTTGCTGCCAATAGTTGAGTAGCACTTCCTAAACCCAACGCTTTTCCGTAGTGTTGACGATCGATATGTTTCGTCACTTGGGTGGATAATTCGGCGTATGCTATGGACATGCCCACGACTTGTAGTGGCATCAGTATGAGCATTTGATAGAAATGATTAGCCGCACCGATTAACGCGTAGGAAGCGGCTAGGAAGACCAATGCTAATTGTAGTAATTGGCGTGGTTGGAAGAATTTTTGAAGCCATTTGATCAATACGGTATTAGCTAGTAACGTGGTCGCACCTACAACCACGAATAGATAAGCTAGATCGCCCGCTTCCGTCAAATATTGAGTGATGATGTATTGGCGGCTGAGAATATCGTAGGCTTGATACGGTCCGTCCAGGAGGAATCGCAAGACGAGCGTGGTTCTGATCGATGGGACGCGTAGTAGTTCTTGATAATCACTGAATCGAATCATTCTCGGTCGTCGACTGGCTGGGAGTCTAGGTTCTGGCAGTGCTAATAGAATGAGCGGAAGGCAAATGACGATTTCCGCAATGCCCGCGATCATATGCGATTCGCGTAGATCGAAATATTCGATCATTTTTGCGCCTATCCACGGGCCGGCCACTAAGGCGATGCCCAATGGCAGACCTAGTTTCATGATATTTCTCATTCGTTCGTCTTCGTCCGTGACGGATGCGATGAATACTTCGCAGATTTGAGATAAGTGAAATACTGTTCGTAGCGGAGTGATCAGAAGGAAACTGACGAATGTGTGAACTTGACTGCAAATCATGTAATACAAGCCTGTGATAAACGTCGAGACTAGGGATGCGAATTTTATTCCGACCGTATCCAATAGGTGACCGAATATGAACGTCCCGATTAGCATGAACGCATTGCCCACGGTGTTGACCATTCCGATTTGGAACGTGGTCATCATTGGCGTTGTATCCCATTGAATGAATGGGATGAGTAATTTCGACCATTCGCTGGCCATGTGCCAAACGCAATACACAATCGAAATGATGATAAAAGCTTGGCGTTGTTCTTTTTTGGATAAAACCATCTTGGACACGGCTGTAAGGAGAGTTTCTAGATAGAAATGCGCTTTCCTTCTTCAAAAGGCTGGCTGGGCTGGCGTTGAGGGGGCATTGAACTCGTAACAGAATGCCTAGTTGAATTATGACGTGTACTCGTGTGAATAGACGGCATTTCTTACCGGGGCTGGCAGCAAGGCGGAGAAATTGCTTTGCAATATCAGCTGCGGTAGTTAGAGCATGAGATTTAGCTAAATATAGAAATGCATTGAGTATTGTCAAGATTGCATTGGCATAATTGCGAAATATCGATTCTATTTCAGGCGGCCTGGATGTCAAATCGCAAGAAGCTGCGTTACGATTGGGACCGGATATCGTCATCGCAACGCCTGGACGGTTGATCGATCATTTGCACAATGCACCGAATTTCAATTTGCATAGCGTGGAGATATTGGTATTGGACGAAGCTGATAGGTAAGTCGTATGATTGCATTATTTTTAAGAGCTAAATATTCCCTATTTTAGGATGCTGGACGAATATTTCGCTGAACAAATGAAGGAGATCATTCGGCTGTGTTCGCCTACACGTCAAACAATGCTATTCTCAGCCACTATGACAGAAGAGGTAATGCTGATGCCAATAAAAGAGCAGGGGACCCTTCTCTCCCCCTTTGAGGGCAGATGTTATTCAATTTCAAGAAAGGTTTAATTGCAGGTGAAAGAATTGGCGGCAGTTTCATTGAAGAAGCCGGTTCGGTTATTCATCAACGAAAATACGGATGTGGCGTCGAATTTGAGGCAAGAATTCATTCGGATTCGACCAAACAGAGAAGGTGATCGAGAAGCGATTGTTGCTGGTAAGACACTTATCCTGCTCATTGAAGCAGACTGATCTAATTGCGTCTGTTTTTTTAGCACTGATCCTGCGGACGTTCATCGATCACGTCATGCTGTTCTTGCAAACGAAGAAGCAATGCCATCGGATGCATATTCTGCTGGGTCTTCTCGGTGTACGTGTGGCGGAATTGCATGGAAATTTATCGCAAGCTCAGGTAAAATTTTGAATTTGCTTGGCTGAACCCTGAAAGGGCTGGCATTGAGTCAGCACTGTGATGAACTGATTTTACAATACCATTCTATTTCAGAGAATGGAAGCGTTGAAGAATTTCAAAAACGAGGAAGTGGATGTCCTGATTTCGACGGATTTAGCTGCGCGTGGTTTGGATATTCAAGGAGTGAAAACGGTGAGTGCTAGTTTTGTCTTGATAATTGCAAGGCGATCAGTGCTGCATGGCTTGGTCATGATGCCCATCCAGAATCCAATCTGGATTGCGCAATGCTCAGCACATCCATTTTGCAGGTTATCAATTTCACAATGCCGAATTCGATCAAACATTACGTGCATCGCGTTGGTCGTACAGCTCGTGCTGGTCGCACTGGGCGAGCAATATCGTTCGTTGGTGATCAAGAACGGAAATTGCTGAAAGAAATCATCAAAGCAGCGCGTCATCCAGTGAAGCAGAGGATTATCGCTCAAGGTAAGCATCAGAATACTCTTGCTTATCAGTCGACAGTGATAACCCTATTGTTTCAGACGTCATCCAAGCTTATAAGACGAAAATCGACGATCTGGAAGAGGATATCGATCGAATCGAGAAAGAAGAACTTCAAGAGAAAGAATTGCGAATAGCCGACAAGCAAATGGCCAAAGCGTCCAGTGCTTTGGAAACGAAGCCAACGGTCGGCGTTCAAAATGGAATCCAAGAACGTGCGTGGTTCCAAACGGCTACAGAGAGGCGTCAAGATAAAAGTAAGCGTTGAAATTTTCAATTTGAATAGTATGATAAGCTTGATTTTTTTCAGAGAACGCTCGGCTGACGGATAGATCGAAATATGGGAAAGGACGATCAGCAAAGCCAGATGATACAGTAAGCCATTCAGCAATTGGCTCAAAATCAACTGAAAATCTTCTCTTTTCAGCCCGAAAGTCGAGTGGAGAATGAATTGAAGAAAGTGGCCGCGTTCCAAGCGAGAATGGCCAAACGGTCGAAGAGACCGCAACGAATGAGGGCGTACGTGGAGAAGAATGAGTCGGCGGGTGGAAAACGCAATCACAAAGGCGGCGGTAAACGAAGAAAATCGGCATTCACGCAAGAATTGACCAGTACTGGACGAAAATCAGTGAAGAATTTCCGATATCAGTAAGTCGAGAATCCATATCGATTAATATGGTACTAATTGCATTCTTTCAGGGGTCGACAGAAGAGGAATGATCG
>JAQIWJ010000041.1:0-43184 GCA_034695185.1 Discolaimus major
CAGTGAATGGAATCGATGGTATTCTACAATTGTTACAGTACGAAAAAACCAGGGATATGACAAGGGCTCGTCACAGTCACCATCATAATCATGGTACGGTTGAATCGTTGAGAAGAACGAATGATATTTTGCAAGAATTGAATGAAATGATGGCCAATTTCGGGCAGCTTGGAGGATTGAGTCGATTGTTGGGTGCCCCTTGACTGATTTTTTGTCATATTTATGGCACATTGCCTTGTGGAAGAAATTTTGAACTTATCAGGATGGTTTACAGGTATCTTACAGAGGTTACAGTACACTCTGTACCAGTGATGTTAGTCCAGCGATGCCTGAACATTATGCATATCATCTGCAGCTTTTCAGCGGTTACAGTATACCAGACTTCGCCTGCATTGCCTTTTAACCGTTACAGTACACCTGCATTGGTTTCCAGCGGTTACAGTAAGCCAGACTATGCATTGGCTTCTAGCGGTTACAGTATACCCATTCCAACATGAATATTATATCCGTACCGATAACTGGCCAAACTTTCCTCAATCACAATGCTAAATTTGACGAACTCTATTCACAAACATTCATGAGTATCGATTATCAAAGAATAAACAGCTAAACATGCATCAGTATCTACAGAATATCGAAAGTATAACTTATCAAAACACGACTTCAAAACGAAATTATGAATAAACAATGCATACATAAATTTACATATGACGCATAGAATGAAAAAACCAATCCACTTTCGTCGTCCAACCGCCTTCGTACGCGTCGTTCAATTGTTCATTGAAATAACGCAAGGCTTGTTTCTCGTCTTTCTTATCCACGGCCAGCGTAGTTCGCAAATAATGGATATCCTCCAATTTCTGCAACTCCGAGATCCCCATGCACAGCATCATGGTGAATAGCGTGATGAACAAGTGGGCGTGGCGATGAAGGATCAAATAAGCTTCGCCGCACAGTCGTTGGAAGCTGAAATTGCGCAATTTGATCCTGTGGAAGGCTGTATGCGTACTGGACCCTATGCAGGGCCCAGCACTTCAAAACTCCATACCTTTCAAATTCCTTGCTCTTGGTCGGATTGTTAGCGCCTTTGGCAATGACGCGCATGAAATCTTCTGTCAGCACGAACGGTACACGTTCACGGCTGATACCGAATTTCTTCTTGTAATGACCGAGGAAATGACCGAAATCGATGTGGAAGATCTGAAAATTGGCTTTTGATCAAGTTGGGATGGATGTGGCATGGTGGTCCAGGCCCATTTGTGACCGAAATGAATCCAAGATAAGGTCACTTACCCTTCCATCCTCGGTGATCATAATATTACTCTGATGCCTATCTCGAATTCCAAGAACGAACGTAGCAACGCAATATCCAGCGCATGATCGAGTGAATCGATCCACTGCTTGATCATATCTGAAATGTATCGATCTTATTTACGAGCATCGAAGCTCATGCTCATCTGACCCAACTGGTCATCCATGGGTCATCTGGGCGCATGCCAAAAACTTACTTCTCTCCTTTATTATGCAATTTCAGCCATTTGTGCAACAACGAAGATGATCCGATATTTAAAGCTCCGATTTTGCTTTGAGATACTTGAATTTCCAAAATCGTTTTAGCCTTTTTCACTATTTCGATCATGCCGATCTGAAAATAGGAATCAATGAGCGTGCGTGCTGCAAAGCATGCGCCTGCAATCTACAGTAACCCACTTACATCTTTCCCCATTGGTAAGCATAAATACGGCGTCAAATGGAAATCCATTCCCTCCGCTTTCCATATGGTATCCATAATACGCAGCATTTGCAACGTTAGCATATCTTGCCTGAGATCTGAAATTTAAATTTCTGTATCCATGCCATGGGTCCAGGGATAAGCTCAAATCACAACCGCTTACCATCTCCGCTTTTAAACAATATCTCCTGCGTGGCCATATGCAATTCGGCCAACGGATCCGGATTCTTCCATGCCAACCATAATGGACGTTTCGCCGACGACATGATTCTGCATTCGTCTTGCCTAAAACGACCATCGGTCGTACAACTGATAAAGGGTAATCAAAAAAAGTGCACTTACACCAATGTGCCTAGCACCATGGCGCTATCCAAGGGCGATTCCAAATTTTGCAACGCATCCATATGATCCGGTTCATTGATCTGCTCCAGGAGTGCCTGAAAAAACTGTTGATTTATTTCTGCACCTGACCAATAGTCAGAACTCACCTTCTGAGCATCGTCCTTCTTATCCTTCAATGCGCTGGCCAGCAGCGTCAATTTTTCCGTGGCCTCCACTTGCCTCAATAGCGATTTCAAGTAATGACCGCATCCTCTACAGTACGCCTCGATCAGTAATCCGAATCGGCTCCAATTAGGCGTTTGCACCAATTCCGATCTGAAATCATGCACATGTAAAAACGCCAAACCAAAAACACGCATCCTTACCTCAATAGCCAGAAGAACACATGACCAATCCTTTGGTTTCTCAAAGCTCGTTTCAATAGGAATTTACTCAGATCATTGTCCAAAAACGGTTCGTATTTAAGGACCTGCAACCGAATAGCGAAGCTTGGAATTTGAATTCGGCGGGAAATTTGAATTCCCAATTGGCCTTACTTGAACCAAACTGATCAAATACAAGGATAATTGTTCATCGCTCAAATTGGCGTCCAAACATTTCACGGCGAAACTGCGTACGGTTTGGTCCGGATACTTGATATCCAACAATTCCAAGGCCGTTTCCGGTTTCACCAACGACCAGCCGTCCAATAGCATGTACAATTGCGCCACTTCTTCTCGACTAGACCACCTGACCGCGTCCAACAATCGAGGCAACGAATCCGGGATTTGTTGGCAGTACTTCCTGAAACGAGAGTGATTATGTCTGGATCAATATAGAAAGCTACAGTATACCTTAAACGCCATACGGTCTCTTTTTCTTGTTCCGACATTTCGTGCAACGGATCGCGACGTCGAATATCATTGAATAGCTTGATATCGATTTCGGTGACATCCTGAAAATCGATCGGATTAGTTGATTGGATATTGATAACACTGGTCAAGGCATGTGAGGCACATGTGATGACCATTGTGTATCAGTGGTCACTAATGATGACCACATCCAATGCATCTGCAATGACCATATGGCCATTTTGATGACCAATGACCATTGGTCACAAACACGACCACTGGTCACCTAACGCTGACCACAAGCTTACCTGAGGTTGTATAGCCATTTTCGACGCGTTCCCGCACTTGAGATGCCATTTGGTCAGGAATTCCACATAATCCTCCACTTGATTCTTGGCGGGAAAAACCACCGGACCGCTGTCGAATGTTTGAAATTCGATTTCCAAACAGGACATATCTCGACTGGGATTCGTGCCGGCGTGACCCAACGGATTCAAGAAGCCGTCGAAACTTTTCGGAAACGACCACAAATGCAGCGATAGCTTTCCATGCAACAGGACGTCCATATAATCGATCATACGCAAATTGGCCCAACCCAAAGGCACGTGTTGTTCGTCTTTGTCCTTCTTCTTTTGCCGAATCGAGCATAAGGCGAAACAGATTTGAGCTCCGTGCGGGATATCGGGAATGTACAGGTCGAATTCCAATAACTGAAAAAAGCATTGGTCAGTTTGCAGGTAAGTTGATCGGGGGAGGGGGGATTGGTCGCTTACCTCGTTCCAGCGAGGATTCGAACACGACACAGAACCAGTATCTTTCATGCACAACGATTCAGCGCCATGAAATATCCCGATCCTGACGTAAACCTGAAACCAGGATTACTGTAGCGATATTCTCCAACATGCAGTACAGCATACTGTAGACTTGCACAGCAGATGGCATACTGTAGCCACGCAATGCAGCTACCTTTCTCAATTCTTACCTTATCCATATCAGCAATATTTATGGAACTAGCACTGATGATTTTCAGCTTCAGCATATTATCCAATTCCCACAACGATACCAACGGTTGACCATCGGATGTAGTACGCGGTTTATTGCTGCACGATGCCAGCAATGTGCCTTGTCGTTTGATGAAACTGGGCGTAATGAATTCCCAATTCTTCGCCAATTCACTCAACGCCGATCGACTCATGATCATGACTTGAGGCATTTTACCCGATTGGATGCATTTTTGGATGTACTGAAAAAAACAGGGGTCACGATCAGTGATATGCAGGTTACTGTAATCACAGCATGCAAGGGCCTCTGGGCCATGTATGCCCATCGTCGGGTGGGGAAAGGGGTTGGAAATTCAACTTCCCACCCAAAATTTCCCAAAATCAAAAATTCAAGTAATTGCGCAACTTTCCTGAATTTTAGGTTGGGGTCAGACAAGCATTTTTCTCTAAAATTTTCGGCCTGGGGGTCAACCCCCGAAACCCACTGCACTCAACGCCTAGATTTGAATCATTTTCGCCCAACCACACTACTTACCGAATAATTAACAATAGCGGTTTTGTCCAAGAAATACAATTGGCAACCGGCCGCTTTCAGCACGTATTGTTCCACATATTGTTCGTATTGTTCGGCGGTCGAATTTTGAACCGGAAGCTTAGCTGCCATACTAGCTGCGATCGCATACGTCCCACCATTGGATAGTTTTCTACTTCTCCTTATCACGACTTCTCGAATAATATCGATCGGCGATGATAATGCGTTGATTTTCAATGTCAGCTTTTGCCCGCGATTGGAAAGCGTAGCGGCCGAATTCGGATTGGCCTCATCCGTATCAATCCATACGCAAATCAATAATTCTGAAAAAGAAGGTATTGGTTAGATATTGCGCAATACGGGTCATTTGCGATGTACATGAGTCTTGGCCTTGCGAATGCACGATCACATGATCCTTACAGTATGCCATGGATGAGAAAAATTTTATGAATGGATGTTCTGGCAAGACATTGCGCAGTTATGGATGTAAGAGACACATTACATCACGCATGAGATATCTACAGTATGCCAGGCACATCTCAAAAATGTTATTTGCAGAAATTGCGCAATGCAATAGCTCAAAACTGTCCATGCAAAATGCGACACTAGACCTTGCTTCGCTTGGTCAATGACCTCATCCATCCTCAAAAAGGATACGCATTTTTCATCGTAATGGAATGCATTTTTCGAAAACAACTCTGGTACGCATATTTTCATCCACATAACCAAAACACAACCCTAACCCAGACGATCGGGGTGGCTATTTTAAAATTGACGTCACCAACGGGCGCCTGTGGGTTGGAAAAATACTCTAGACGAGGAACACAGGCCGAGGAGGCCAAGAGCGAATGTTTGGCGAAGGAAAAATTGAGGCAAACATTGAAGCAAAAACATTCAGCCATTACTTCCTCGTCAACAACTTAAAAAATTTGCTACATCACGAGCGATGGATGGCATAGGGATTTTAGAATTCATGGAGGGAAAATGGCGGGGGCATATTTACATCGGTATTATTCTGTTTTGAAAATTTTCACATCGCCCCTCCCCCCACCCCCACCCAGGAACGAGCAGTCACCAGATTCCTCATTCATCGAATGCATCCGTACCATGAAAACATGGTAAATAAAAACAAGGACCAATAACCAGACTGGCCTAGCATCAGTCATTCAATGCAGACGTAAACAACAATATTCAAGATGTGATTTGTGTTGTATGCCTCAGCAAGAATGCAGGCCGAAAAGCAGCCGTTGCAAGAAGTATTCACAGCTTACCTTGAGCATGCAATTTGTGACTCAATTGCGCTGACGGCATTGTGATCAAATCGCTGGGTATCGTATAATAATCCAAACCGCCGTGAGCTCGAAATCGTTCTTGGACGATATCTTGGCACGTGATCAAGAAGTCGGCTCTGCACTGGATCAATTCCGGATCACGAGATTCGTCGAATTCGTATAACGGGCGACCGATGGCCATACCTGAAATGATAAGATAGGATCCAGACCCCGCAAGGGCATTTGACCCTTGCAATCAATGCTTACCAATATCATAACTGAGACTCTTCTCATCACGATTCCCGACCGGTTCCACCAAACTTAGCACTGGCCAGAATAGGCGTAATTCACATAGGCGTCGTGTTTCGTCGAATAATTCCTCGCGTTCACCATCTTGAATCACAGCCACGAACGTATAGGCTGACGGAGTTTGGAGGGTATTGAATAATGGGTACCTGAAATATGGTTTCATGTTAATCATGGGACCATGAGGGCCAGCATGGAGTGACCCCATGCATGCAGACCCAAGACCTCTGGGTCCAAGGATTGGGTCTGCGAGACCCAATCATGGGTCTTCTCGCATGAGTCCCAAATCTAGCCATGGGTCCCAGACCCATGGACCCATCACGGATCTCACAAAGGCCCACAACTACCCATGGGACCCACATCATGGGTCTCACAAAAGACTCAACCTACCCTTGGGTCCAAGACCCATGGACCCATCTCATGGGTCCCACAAAAAGCACTTACCTTTTGGCCTCTTTCCAAGCCACTTGTTTTATATTCCTCAACGTACTATTCCGCGAACATCTCAACGGAATAATCAATCCATTTGGTAATAAAATATCCACCGTCAATTCATGAGGCATCACATGATAACCCCATAATTCGCCGGACGCTGATGAAGGAGCCATTTTCCTTATCCACTAATCACCGATAATGTCGATCTTTGAAAACGTCCAATTTCAGAATATCGATTTAATAAATTTCGATAAACACCCGATATCCAGGTCCAGTAGTAAAAATGCAATTTTCCAAGGGATTTTATGATTAGCTGGAATTGCTTTGGCTTTTCTTTTCTCACATAGGCCAATCAACATGCAGGCCTAAAAATCCATTCGGCACAGGAAGTCGTCTGAATAAACATCGAATGGGCTATTCCACGGTGTAAGAGGCGGGTTGAAACCGTCGTAATTCGTTTTTCAATTTATCCAATATACTACGCACATAAAAATGAACATATAGGAGGAAGCTGATGCTTCTCACTTGCACCTAGGAACGGGGCTTATTAGAAGCCGAGATAACGGGACGAGAATGAAAACATTGATCCGGCTGCGACGACACCGACCAGCCTGCAAAAACGAGCAGCTGCGAAATACATAGAGGAGGGGGCTGAGCGCAACAATATACACGGCTAACGAAATAATCGCCTGCTCGAATGTACGCTTTGCGAATTAAATGTTTGAAATCAATTTTGTAAATAATGCAATATGCATGAATCAATGCAGAATGTGTTGCTTTACTACAGTATGATGGTATAGGGCGAAGTTCAGCAGGCAGTGTGCGGTGTATGTACTGTACCTATAAGAAAGGACTTTCGGTTACAGTAACCCAAGCAGGAAGCGGTGTCCCTTGAAATATCACTAGCATTTCTGCTAGTGATATCCATGTGCACATAATGATTTCAGGCAACTCTGATCTTGTGCAGACTGACCAACAGCACACATATACAGCATAGTCGATTAAACCAATCACTTCACTCCTTCTTGCTGCCACACATTTTATAAATCCGAATATTCCATTAGTCATTCACAGATTAGAGCTGTCGTCTAAAGACGTCATTTGATGATGTGACGCAGGAGGAGCGTCGAATTATCTTGGTTTTATATCTCATTAAAAATGATTAGCATGTGCTCAAAAATGATTTGAACTTCCAAACGGTTCAGTTAACCTTGATGCTCAATATCGATCACAATGTTTGATCGAGAAGTTACAGCATGCCAATTTATGCATAAGATTGCGCAATATTGAAACATATTGTGCACTATTGCGCAATATTCTACTATCCAGCATGATTGCGCAATACGATCAAACTATATTATGCACTATTTCGAAATGAGTCCAAAAAAAACTGTCAAAACCAGTTTTATTCTTGGCATTATGCCAATGCGGATCGAAGGACACCAGTTCGGCTCACTCATTCGACACAATGGCTGGTGTTTTTCTGTAAATCGTCCACCCTCACTGTCTGTGTCGTCATGTACAGTCTTTAGTACAGGTCTGTACAAGGTGACGCCGAATGGTACGCATATTTACCAATGGACACGCCATCATATGTATTTTGGCGTTTATATTTGGCCAAATCAATACCGATTGCCCTCTGAACACTTTCCCTTGCGGGTGTGTATTTTGATTTTTATTACAATTTTCTTGCATGGATACTGTAAAGAGTAATTTTTGTATGAAAAATCAATTATCATGTATAATTCCTGGAACAGGCATAATAAGCAATCTCATGAATAATATCACAGCAAATCTGCAATATCATATCTATAGTGATAAGCTAAAATCTTAGCCATCCATTATATGCAGGCAAGACGACAGTAACTAGCCATAAACAAGCGGAATTTTAGCAATGATGATAACAATGCCTCCATCTGTGAGGAGGCGTGGTTAAAATCATCCAACAAACCATGCCGCATGCCACACAACAACCGCCACAAACTCCGAATATCATTATGCAACAATCGCAACATTTGGCTGTACAGGAATTTTGATCAGCTCTCCTTTTGTCCTCAGCTTCTTTCTGCAGTCTTTTCAGCCTCTCCATTCTGGTTTCTGCTTTTGGCTCTTCAGACCTGGGCTGTTTTGAGATGCTGAAAATAGATTGCTGTTACAGTGAGCATGGGCCCAGGGTGCCCATGCTGGCCACTTACGTTTCTTCATTTCCAGAAGGATCATATCCGATCACTTGTGATTGTGGTTTTGAGTAAATCCCTTCCGGTGCTTGTGGATAATTGGATCCAGAAGTATATCCTTGCTTTGGATCATACCCAGGCGAGTGTGATGAGTAAATCCCTGGCGGTGGTTCTGGTTCTGATGCACCGGGTCCAGCAGAATATGGTGGGCCATGCTGAATAATTTGGATCAGAGGTCATATTTGTGACCTTGCGCCAATATGCATGATTGATTTGACATGTGGCTTTTCATAGGACCCAAAAGTACAGGACCCAGCTTTGGATAATTATAGCCATATGCATAAGCCTAATAATCAATTGCCTTACATCAAGCTGTTGTCCAATGGCTATTTCATAAGATGGAGGCGCACTCGGATATGTTTGACCTCCAGATTGATCTTGACCAGTCCCAAGTAAAGGTACACCTTGAGATTTCTCTGGAGTAGTCATATTTATCAAAAAAAGTCCAACTTGGAAAATAATCCAAGTAAAACGTCAGAAATTTTGAAGTCAGGTGCTTTCACACATGGATGTATGTAGAGAAAACAGGACAATTTTCAATACTGGCAAGGGCAAGCAGCTTTTATTTCCTGCCAGCCTAGGCATATCCTTTGCAGTAGCTTTAGAAAAATCGATAGTAACTGAGGCAGGATGAGTGTATCTTTGCATCAAATATAAATCTGAATCATTTTAGTTCGTGATTTGCATAAAATTGCAATATTTTGTCCAGATGAAGCATTTTTCATACTGACCACCCTGAAACATCTGTACCGACTTTTTGCATAGAAAATTAAATTTGCAAATAATCACAGCTATGTTTTCTATGACCTCGAGTGTACTTTACTGTGCTTGTCATATGGGTAAAACAATACAATACAATAATCCATCATGTATAAATTGACCGTGCAATTTTAACTTGATCAAATCATGCATTATATCTTTTAAATTTCAGCAATGGTGAATGCATTGATAAACAATATATATGCGATACAGTCATCGATTGCCCCCGTATGATAGGCGAAATCGATGGTCGAGATGAGATCGATTGTTCTGATCAATATGCATGTCCACATGGTACCCATCGATTACCCCAATCATCAATGTCCTTTACTGATACTGGCTATGATCTGATCAAAGACGGATTCTCTCATATTCGAATATTCCAAAGCGAACGATACAGTGACTGTAGAACTGTTGATCGATTTTTGATCAATGGATCGATAACCGAATATCGATTACCTCATAACATACTGAATTGGTCATTCCTCGATGAAAGGGTCATATTGGAACCTCAGTTTCAAGTGGAGATATTTGAATCAGTTTATCAAGCTTATGTCACATTGAAGGTACTGGGATTTAAAAATGAAAAATCACATTCCTGTGGAAGGATTTGAACCAGGCCTAAGGCTTGTGAGCGCAGCACTTTACCCACTGAGCTGCCGTGTGCAGCTGAAATCATGGGCC
Source organism: Discolaimus major (assembly GCA_034695185.1). NCBI lineage: Eukaryota > Metazoa > Nematoda > Enoplea > Dorylaimida > Qudsianematidae > Discolaimus > Discolaimus major. The sequence goes on from JAQIWJ010000041.1 coordinate 10,130, forward strand.
CTATCTCTCTTTGATGCATGATATGCACCTGATTCCATAATCGATTTTTTAGAATCACCAATCAATCGATGGATCTGACGGCTATCAAAATTTGCATATTGCAGGCCCATTCGGAATGGCCAATTTTGATCGTCTATTCATGGATAAACGATTACTGCAATCAGGCCAACCGTTCATCCGAATTTACACCCATTTGATCACTGGCACATATTCACTGAAATCACCTGATCAGCTGAATTTGCATAATAAACTTTTCCTGCCTGAATGGCTTAAGGCGATTGAAGCTGATCCAGATCTAGCTGAGAAAAGATTCGTGAATATTTTTCGACAATTTGGAACTCATTATGTGAATCAAGGGCGATTTGGTGGGACATACGAAATTCATGTATACAGAGGTGATTGCCAGCAATCAATCGATAAACCGATATCGGATTTGGCATTGGAGGATATAGCCATGTGCGCTTATACTTTGGTGAAACGAGGTTATGAGGTGAACTTAAAAAAGCTAAAAATCATTTCCAGTGGTGGGGATCGAACCAGGGGCTTCTGCTTTTCTTGTCAGACGCCTTTCCAACTGAACTACCATAATAAAAAGCAGGGATACTGTAAAAGTACCTTTTTCAGGGTCAATCGCCTACTTGGGACATACCAGAATGCAAAAACGTAACGAAAATCTTACCATACAAAATTGCTCCCAGAAAATATGAACTTTTGGCTAAATCATTCATCTCAGGAGGCGATCGCAAATCGAAACAAGCTCTCGAGACATCACCAATCCTATTGGATCTACCACAAGCATTATCCAAATCGGATTTCGTATCTTGGATAAAATCGATCAACGATCATCCAGCACCAATAAGCTTACGATTGGTATCGATTTGCGAATTGATTGGACCGAATTTGCATGAGAATTGGGATAAAGCAAGATTGGCATGCAAAGAAGCACTGATCAAATATATTGGAAAATGCAGTGCCATTGCGCAATCTGAAGAGTGTACTGATGATTTTGTGGTCACTGATAGCGTCTGTCCTGATTTATTGAATGAGAATTGTTTATCCAAATCGAATTCGCATGGAAGTTGTCCTGCCAGTGCAGGTGTTTGTGTGAAAATGATTAGCAATTTTATGCGTATTCTCCTTTTGGTGTTTTTTGCTTGCTTATGAAAAGAGGTAAATGTATTTTTTTTAAAATGTATACGGCAGTCCAAGCATGCTGTTTGCATAGACCACATGAAGAGTATCTCTTCAAACCAACTTCAAATACGTGTGACATTTGCACAGCTAAAAGATCAAATTCAGTCCAAAATATTCACAAAGACATCTACTCCTCCTTCCTCCACTATTGCTCTTCCATGGCCAAAGCCATACAACACTTGACGAACTTTCTTGGAAAAGAAAAGACGAATAAAATGGTCAAGTATGAGCCAATGTGTTGAATACAGTGGCAATGATCTTGACGTATGTACCAAATTGGAAATATCGGATGGTATAATCAACGTTTTATTTCCTGGCATGTTCAAGAATTGCTTCAATTCGAATGTCTCAACTGAACTTGGTCCCAATGCGATACGTTTGAAAAAAGGCATGCGAGTAATGTTGGAGTGCACTCGCACATCTGAAGCACGCGTAACTGCTTGCATTCTGACAATCGTCGCTGTGTCCAATTGGATCCAGGTGTTTGGTCACCAGTGGCGTTTGGTGCCCTGCGGTCGCTTTCCGTATGCTTATGATAGCTGCGACCAAACCGAATGCCATGGTCACCAGCTGGAAAATCGGCATGGCTGTGCTGGATATTTGGGAGCAGATCAAATACTGATCGCTGAGCCCATACTCGGTTGCAATTGGATTGCCTGCTCTTTTGTCTTACCAGTTTATGCGTACACCAATTTGGAAGAGTCAATCCAGTGGCAATGAGTATACAAACTGAAATGTCAGTCCGGCATTTGGATTTTCGATTCATCTTTGCATAAAGCCATGGCCAATGGAGTGCTCAAATGCCAACCATGTGATGATGGAAATGAATAGAAACTGGAACGACGTTGTCGAATCGTCCATTACCAACGTACTGTCGATAAAAAACCCCGAGTCAGAGATTTGACCTCACAAAAAATAGCAGACCATGTTCATTAGGTCATTGGTAGAATTATTCGAAAAGGGCCAAATTTCAGTTTGGCTCCACAGAAGCACAGTTAAGATTCGACATAGCAGATATTAGCTGAAAAGCCTTCTTTTGGCAGGCAATAGGTACGAGAACTTCTTGGCCAAATGAAAAGTTGGACAAGAAAATTTTTGCCCACCAGTGGTGTACTCACCAAATGGAGCAATGACGTCATGGCTTACAAAAAGCAATGAGTAATATTAGGTAGGGAACTTTTATCTCAGGCATGTGGACTTTTCTTGAAGGTGAAAAATTGGTTTACTCACCAATCATTGGATGGGAATGGGTGAGATCGTTCAATTTCTACTGGAAATGCGTCACTCCCTGCGCCTGGTACCATTACGTGCTTTGAAATCAAAGGGTCCAATCGCCTGGTTGTAATATGCAGCTGCAATGCTGCAGTGACAAAATAATGGAATGTCACAGTCAACTCGCATCTTCCAATCATATCTGATCTTCAACGGTGACAACTTGATTGACATGGGTGACATTCTCGATTGCAACTGTAAAAAAATTCACCTGGATGACATATATGTGCAAGCCAAGCTTACTCTTGGAAGAACTGCCCTGGTGGCCCACTGTGGCAAAGCCACAAGTGGTGCTATCAACTACCTCAGATTCACTGTCATCTTGAAACGGTCCCTTTTAGCTAAATTATCACCTTCCTACTCGACTGAATTGATTTAGATTATAAAAAACTCATTTGTTTGCAATAGGAATATAATCATGGACAATGTTCATATTCAACTTTTTCTTGTGATGACTGACATCAGTACTGTTGATACCCTTCTAAGGCTGTCTAATTTCAAATCCATCACATATAAAACTTCTGGATTTCACAAAATCCATCCTGTTGGAAGATTTTTATCAGATTTAGACGGCATAATTTACACATATTTACCATGGACTTTGCTTTATTCCGAAAATATGCCTGCAATTTACAAAATACAGTACGAAGCTAGATTTCACTTATTCACTTACTACTGAAAATACGTCATAAACAGATTGTTTTCGAAATAAAACTGGATTTGATCAATGCTGATGGGGGAACACCTACACAATGCCTGTTGGCAAATCAGGCGTAATTCGTTTCGACATTCATTGTTGATGGTCGACGCCATTGCTCAATCCAATGCGTATAACTTTCACTTTTGCAAATCATAAAGAATCGAAATTTCGCCTATTCTCTAAAATCTGGTTATTAAAAGGTAATTTCGTACCAGACAATTTGTTGTTGGAAAATAAGGCATGACGGATATAAGCCTAAGGCGGAAAAGCCAGCTTTGCCTTGGGGTTATTTTTCCGTATCTACATACTTTTTCAATTGTTTAGTCGCTTATTATTACAGTAATAGGCGGATTTCTGGTCTAACTACGGACCGGTTTTGATGTCATCAAGGATGCGCGAATTTGAATCAATCAATTAGTCCACGGCTAATTCGATTTACAAATTGACTGATGAAGAGGAAATGCCCACCCACCCTGAAAGTACTGTATTTATTCTTCCATGTACAGTATACCGGCATCATTCTTCCTCTGAAGTTTTTCCTCTGAAAACTCCGCCATGCGATCATCTCTGACCACATTTGTCCTGCTGATTTCCGCGGTTGTCTTTGCGCAATGCAAAAAGGAACCTAAAGATTTGTACCAACGATCATGTCGCCCTGGCATGGCGCTTGCATCGATCGATAATTGGAAAGATAATGGTCAGAATCAATTGAGTTTCACAATTACATGCGTGAATGTATCTCCAAGTTGTGAAGAGGTAAGATTTTAGGTCATTTGCAGCGACCTTGACCTTGGTGTCATCATTTTTACATGGACCTTGACATTTGGTGAAAGTTGACTCCCCCATGTTCAAGGCCCATCTGATTCTTGCCTCACCGAAAATCCTTTCAGGATTGCGCCTGGCGTGAAGAATGCACTGAACAAGGAGCCTACGTCCGAGGCATACATCCAATGTTCGATAAAAAATGCAAGTGCCATCGATCCGGATACCTGTGCTGTAAACCGAAACAGCCGATCCAAAATGCGAAATGCCCGAATAAATATACTCCATTATCGAATTCTAAACGAAAAAATGGCACTGCGTTTATTGGCGGTGCAAAAACCACAAAGTATGCGGATCGCCTGCCTACATCCATGGATCAGGATTTCAAAAATTTGAATTTTTAGCAATAAAATCACCGTCAATCAATGCAATTTGCCAAAACCAGTCGAAAAGTTATGCCCGATCAAAGAAACTAAATCGCATGAAACGTACCAATATAAAAGTGGACCGGATGGATTGCTCGTGCTGGTTGGTGCTGCACTTGTCTTATTGATTGTGATCGCCGCAGTCGGAGGCGGTTTGATTTTGGGTGCGGAAGCTGCCAAGAAGAGGCAAGGTCGAAGTATATTTGAGGAATGCCTTCCACCGCAAAAGGCTTGGTGCTGTGGTAAGTACGCATGACCTTGGGTCACTGGCATGATTCTCTGGGCAGAGTCATGTTCCAATTCTCCCCAGTGCACTTTATTCTGTTTGCCATTTGGATAAAGTAAATCAAATCAAACAACATTTCTTTTGCATTGCAGGATCACAAAGTGGAGAATCGTGCAAATTTGAATGCGCTAAAAGAGGAGACAGTGCGAGGTACATCGCATCATATCCAGGCTGTGTTCCAAGCAAATTTGGCAGTGAAAGCCAGGATTCATGCTGTTATTGAGATGATTGAAGTGATATGTGGCAATATGATAATAGTGATAATGATATAGGGCCAATTTTGTACATGAATTATGCTAGTTATGACAAGCAGTATTCTGATATGCAGAATATAATATTACTGTGCCTACTGTTCATTCGCATTTCTATGCTAAATGCCTGAACATGTCTGGATTTCATCATAAGCCTACAGTAATCCCTAATTTCAAAACCAAAAAAATCAATTCGATCATAAAAATCCCACAACCATAAATCTTCATAACCCGAATGTTCAAATCGTTCAATTTGTTTTCATAACCCCTAAATATGACTAGTGTGTACAAGCAAAATACACAGGAATCTAGGCGAGTGTACTCTTTCTAACATATTTTAACCCCATCCTATGACCTTCGTAACCCTGAATGAGAAGGAGATCAAAGTGAGAGAAGACGTATGAATTCCGACTATTCCTTCATATGACTGCATACGGTGCAGTGGTGTCCTTGAACAGTCGCTGAACTATCTGGTACTTAAATTCTTGACGAATTTTGGGTGTTAATTGGAGGTAAATATTGGCTTCTGATGTGATAAAAAATCAGTGATATCGATCCAGTTTGAACTGGGCATTTCAAAGGCTGCTGGGAATGTGCGATGCTGTATCATCAGTATTTTAGGATCACCTTGATCAGTACAATTTCCGAAGTCACTGGATTTGCAAGACAAGCAAAGTGGTTTTTATGGCTTTCATATCGTTACTGGTTTTTCTGGCCAGTGGTATGTGCATTGAAATTTAGTATTTTACAAAATACAGTACTCCTACAGTAACCATGAGTATACCAAATCGTGCAAATTTCCAATCATCGTCATACCGTGCTATCAAAGTATTTCTGTAGCCTTTTTCCAAACATATTTGTCCCTAGTTTTTTGACACCCATGTCAGCGGGAGGTCGCAGGAAATGTCTTCGGCCGTTTTTCATAATCGCGTCAAGAAATTTGTTCGACAGCGTTGCCCTGTTTTGTTAGAAGGATGCATCCAGGGCGCAGTGTCGTTATTTGAAAAGGTGCAAGGTTAATGCACTTTATTGAATGCGGATGACATACCGTCCATTTTGAACTTGTAAAAATTCAAAATATAGGCCATGTGATGAAGATCAGTTTTTTCTGGACTGTACGGGTTGTGTCGAGTGGGTTAATTTTTAATGAGGTCATTGTGTCTAGGGATGTTGGGCAGATTTGATTGCCTGATATCTTTGGGGTCCATGAATTTAAAAAACCATCAGTACCAGACGCAATATTGAAACCAACACTTTCTGGGAACTGATCGATTTCAGTGCCATGCATTTGGTCCCAGACAATCTGCAGTTACCAATCCGAAGGCGATGGTGGATATAAAGCATCGTGGTTCTACAATGCAGCAGCTAATCAAGTCCAATTCAGTCTGGAAGCTAAACAAAGGCTGGCTGACAATTTTTGGACTGGACTCGGATTTGGGAAGAATATGGTAACCTTGGCTATCCCAGCCAAGACTTACAGTATATACAAAACTGTGATTTAGAAAAATGGTGATATGATCATTCTTTCAAGCATTGGCGGCAAACTGATCGCAACTGATAGGTATGATCGATTATTATCAATCGATCAAGAAATCATGATACTGTGTTCAGGCATAGCTCAGCATATGGCGAACCAGTGTTGGATAAGCAACAAGACGTCACAGGATTTTCTGGTCGTGTTGAGAATGGAGTGATTTATGCGAATTTCAGTCGCCTGATCAATACTGGCGATTCGGATGATCGGCCACTGGAAGATCCGAGTAGCAATAATTGCCAACATTTCATGTTCCCGACCACCGGTGGGCCAGTGATTGGAGATTTAGCCAAACATACTGTTGAACAGCATATTATCACTCCGAAAGTCCGATTGATTTGTAATATCGCAAGATGCACGAGCAGGGCATCGATTCGGCAGAATGCTGAGATTGATGCGAATGATGACCAGCAGCAGGCGGTGCCCAATGGCCAGCCGACCAATCCAAATCAGCCACAAGGATTGCTAACTGTCATTTCGGCCAATCCTAGCCTGCAACAAGGATTGCAGTCTGGCCAATCGTCCAATGCCAATCAGCAGCAGACGTCGCCAATTGGTCAATCGCAAAATGCAAGTCAGCCACAGTCAAATCCTAATCCCCAGCAACCGTCCCAAGCTGCTCAACCATCCAATCCCAATCAGGCACAGGGATCGCAAATTGCGCAATCTGCTAATCCAAATCAGCCACCACAGTCATCAAATAATGATCAATCAACAACTGCAACCCCAGTGATCAATAATGCAATAGGTATGATAAAAATATCTTGGGACAAACTTGCAGAGAAAATTTTGGTTTAGATTTATCCCGTGATGCTCAACAGCGACTGATCCAATCAGCAATAAATTCACAAATTCAGCAGCAACCTCAAACTCAGCCAAATCAGCCACCACAGCAATCGCAACAATCACAGCAGATATCGCCAAATTCAGCAGCCGTTCCAAATCCGCAACAGCCTCAGCCTCAGGCACAGCCCAATCCAGCGCCTGCTCCAAATCAGCAGTCAGAAAATCAAGGTCAAAGGCAGGGTCAAATCCAAGTGCAAATCCAAGATGCATCGCAGACAGGAAGGCAGAGTGCATTGCAACAGCAACCAACTGGCGGCCAACTAAACAATACCAACGGTATTCAGCAATTGCAACAGCAGCAGAATTTGCGTCCAGAAAATCCAGTTGTGGCAAGCACTGCAATCCCAGTGCAAACGCTGCCCGTGATCGCAGCCACTGCGCCAACTCGTGCCCCAGCAGTGCAGCCAATTAAGGTTACATCTGCTGTGATTCAGCAGCAAAACCAAAATCCACCTGAAGCAACGCCAGTGCCATCAGTACAGCCAGATCCAAGGCAACAAAATCCAAATCCAAATCTGCAAAATCAACAGAATCAATCGATTGCTACAATCGCTCCAAATGGACCCATCCAAGGTCAGCCTGAACTGAATGGAAATTTGGAGCCAGGTACTACCTTTTCCAAAACTGACCACAGATCTGCAAAAACCCTGCTTCAGTATGCGAATATTCGGATGGCGGATATAAGATCCAGTGGTATTATGATGAGATATCTCAACGGCTTACATTTAATCTCACAGCTCCACTTCATGAATCCAAATGGACCGGACTAGGATTTGGGCAGAAAATGGTACAAATTTGTCCACCAATGCTGGCACATTGGTGACAGTGTTGCTTTTCAGGAAAATGCTGATATGATTATTATCCAAGACAGCAGGGGTCGATTACAAATCACTGATCGCCATGGTACAGGCAATGTGGAACCAACCGTGGACAATCATCAGGACGTGGAAACGTTCAGATGGATTGTGGAAAACGGATTTATCAAAGCCTCTTTCAAACGATTGTTGAACACACAGGATTCGGATGATGCAATAATCGATGATCCGTCATTGAATAATTGCCAATATTTCATGTTCCCAACGTTGGGCGGGAATCAGGATCAATTCGGCCGAATTCAGCTAGATGATGTGGTACCGAAAGTGAAATTGATATGCAATGTGAAAAAGTGCAAACGGCCGAATGGAGAGATTGCGCAATCAGCGAATCAGCAGGCCAGTCAAATACCTGATCAGGCATCGCCTGTCAATCGATTGCAAGAATCTGCGAAATCAGAATCACCTGTACCAAATCAGCCTGCACAGGTGCAAGTGCAAATTCAAAACGGACCGATCCAAACCAATCAAAGCGAGATTATTCCAAATCAGTCTGATCAAGTTGACCAAAATAATCACACTTCAGGTGGTCAGCAAGCTGTACCAGAGGACATAAGTATGACCATTGCGAAATTTTAATGACCAATCAGAGAAACACGATATTTCAGGCCAAAGATGCCAAAAGAAAGAAGATCATGCTGCGTGTAAAACGTATGTGGACGATTATTTGAATGTGGTATTTTCTAAATTTCCAAAAATCGATGCTATTGCGCAAAAGGTAAACATTTGCGGTCCAAATCATACTGTGTTACCAAATTGCGCAATTTGAAGGCTTGCATGTTATTGGCGAAACATCAAGGTGGCATTGTATTTCGTGAATGCTGCCAATACATGTCTACTGAATGCGGAGTGGTCATGGATAAATTGCTTCCTCCAACAAAGAATTTTCCCACTGAACAACAACAGCCTGGTCAATTTGGATTCAGTCAAAATTCAAATCCAAGTCAGATCAACGCACAAAAACCTCCAGAGTCAGCTGATCCATTGTCACAAGTACCAGGATTGATCAGTGATCGAAATAGAAATCCAGACCCAAATCCAAATTTGGATCAGGGTAATGGACAAAGGCCAACACAGATTACGAATGAGAGGCAAGGGCTTGTGGTCAACTTGAGTACATCACAGCAAAGATCAGTACAAAATCCAATTGGTGACCGTGAGCAAAATCAGACGCAAAATGGTCAGGCTAATCCCAGCAATGGCGGTCAAGGAAATGGACAACCTATCATTGCCCCTCCACCTCAACCAAATAGTAGTCCCAATCAAGCCGCAAATGGCCAAGCTCCAAATCCAAATCCATCAAATCCAGCTGCTCAGGCTCCGAATCCATCAAATCCAATACCAAACCAGGATCAAAATGTGAATCCAAGCCAAGGTCCATCCAATCAAACTCGGCCTGGATTAAATGGATTACAAAATCCAAACCAACCTCAGATTACGAATGGCAATCCTATCGTTGTGCAGCCACAGGCTAATCCTAATCAGCCACCAATCAATTCAGCTGCACCTCAACCACAAGGTCAGAATCCAAATCCAAACCAGCCCAGACAAAATCCCGACGTGATCCAAGACAGCAATCGCAGACCAGAAGCACAGATAAATGCAGGAAATGGTCCTGATGGTGCGGAAGAAATATCGATTGGCACTGGATCGACGGATCCAAGAGTGAACCCGGCTGGAATTGGTGCAAGGCCGCAACAGCAGGCCAGATTGAGTTAATGGATATTAGCTGCCAATTTGCATAATTATATTTGATGTTCACATTATTATGACGGACATTGTGTCTGATAAGCTTGATTTTTGGGCTGTGCTGTGATTTTGCAATCAGTCTTGTGCAAATTGCCTGGCATGGCTACAGTAATCTGCGATTTCTGCAATTATGGATCATTGCAGCAACTGAAAATTGCCACGGTGCCAATACAAGATCATCATTGGCAGTGATAAACCAGTGATGCCATTGAAATCCGAGGATCAGACGTCATCTGGCAAGGGTAATTTATTACTGAAGGCATTATCTCGTCATCAGGCGACACCAATGTCGTCATGAACGTAGGAAAAACGACTCTTTGGGTGTCTGTGTCGACGTGCAAAGATCGACTGTGCGGAGTGGAGATTTCGGGGGTTCGAGTGTATTCTTACACCTTGCGCTGGTTTTATGCCAGGCTCGGAAACACTCTTTCAAGTTTTCTGTTCTTTTGTGTCGCTTTTCAAGGTTAGCTAAAGCATCATTTGGCTAAAGCTGAAAACCTTTCGCCATTTTTCCTATGCAGAGGGGGTGGCGTGAGGTGACGGATCTGCGAGGAACAGAGGCGAAATTCAAGACACCCAAAAGCTCCCCCTCTTCAGCGCATGCTGCGTCAGTGAAACGAAAAAGGCCCAGGGGAAGGGGGGAAAGAAAAGCCATCTTTCCAACATTGCTCTACATCGTGGCCTCTTCCTTGAAGCTTCCTTTTTCCACTATACGATTACCTGTGCTAAAGTTGAAAAGCTAGTTGGCCCCGTTTGTAATAACATTCATACAAGATACAAGCTGTGAAAGCTTATCCCTCGCCTACTTCGCCTTGTATTTGTAATGAAGGTGTGACCCCTCCAAAAAAAGAAGCATCAGTCCAAGCTTTCGGTTTCCAATTCTCAATAACAGGCGTTTTCTCTAAAACTCAGGTTTTGTCATCCACCTGTAAATTCGCTCTGTATAATTATGACCATCCAATATTCGGACCAATTTTTCAAATTACTCTTACGTTGGAAAGGAAGTTTATGGAAAACGATATGGAAGGATTTATTAGTGTTCCTTATAATATATTATATCATAAATATGATTTATCGATTCGTCCTAGCACCCGATCAACAGGCCAAATTCGAAATGCTAATCATATTGCTAAAGGATTACATCAGTCAAATTCCGTTGACTTTCTTATTAGGCTTCTATGTGGGGATGGTCGTACAAAGGTGGTGGAGTCAATTCTCATTATTATCATGGCCCGATCAATTCTTATATACCGTTAGTGCGCATATAAAAGGTCAGTTTGGCTTCTTTTTGGGCATGGTTATAACTTGGTCAATGTCAATGCTTGGCATTATCAGTTGATCATGCTTGCATGATAAAAGTGTGCATGCAGGCTGAGCATAATTTGTTTAACTGATTGGTTATTTTTTATAAACTGTATAATTATTTGAAATATACAGATGCTACTGCGCAATCGGATGCAATTTAGCCAGCAGGAATCTGGATTGGAGTCGTTGGCTCAATTGACCCTGCCTGCATGATTGGAAGGTGCAGATAGGCCGAGCCTAAACTTATGAAAAACTTGGTTGTTTGAGTAAATTGAAACCAGCCAGCATGGCTCTGATTTGGAATCGCATGCATGCTGTCATCGATTTTTTGACTGATAACATTGTCAGGCAAATCCATGCCTGCAGTGATCAGCATGATTGAAGCATGGAAATCTGATCAGTTTAATCCAACATAGACAAGACACATGAATGAAGCATCTTGATCTCTGATCACTATGATACAAACATAGACAAAGATACACGATTGAAGCCTGTTGATCTCTGATCACTATGATCCAAAATGGACAATAATCATGACTTGGCTTTTCAGGCAAAAGCGATGAAGCTCGAGTGATTCGTCGATCCATAGCTCGTTACTGCATGCTGGCGGCTGTGTTAGCATGGCGGAGCGTATCCATACGTGTACTCAGACGTTTCCCATCCGATAAGCATTTGATCGAGTACGGTTTAATCACGGAAGCCGAATACGAGATACTGAAGAATATTCACGTACATTTCGATCCGCACAAACAATGGTTCATACCATTGAATTGGGTACAGACGATTTTAGTCCGGTGCTTAGAACAGAAACGTCTAACTCATACCGTGGAATTGAAATTCCTCTTGGACGAATTGTATCGTTATCGACAAGGGTTCAGTCATTTATTCTTGTATCAATGGGTGAATATACCATTGGTTTATACCCAAGTGGCAACCATAGCCGTATATGGGTATTTCGGATTATGCCTGATCGGTAGGCAATACCCGTTTCATAATGATCGAGGTCATGTTGTGGACATGTATTTACCTGTGGTCACTATATTGCAATTCGTTTTTTACGTCGGTTGGTTGAAGGTGAGATTGATTGAGAAAAGTTATTCTCGGCTGAAAAGGATGACTGCTGAATTGAGTGGCAGTGATTGGCATCTGCATTTCGGCAGTATGACATCATAATGGCACCTCAGTCAGGGCTGTTATTTTTGCATCATTTTACACTCGATAATCAGCAAATGATAATCAGCAAGTGATAATCAGCAACTGAGCTACATTTGTACTCATAATACCATACCTGTGGATTACTGTAATATGGCACTTGATCACAGACCCACAATCACTGCTCCCCGAGCCTCGCATGCAAATGCGTCGAATTTCATTTACAGCATGCAAAGATCACATCATCCCTGACAAATCCCAATATCCAAAATTAGCATTTCAGTTCCTCTTATCATGCATATTTCAAGAAAGGTCACAAACCACGTGTACGAACAGCTGGCCCCTTTGCTTCGGCTGAATTCTAAGTTTCTAACAAAAGAATGTTAATCTCGCTAGCATACATTCCTCTCGGTTCGGGTGTGAAGAATTTATGCAAAACTAGAGACCTTATTGTCTCGGATGTAGAATAGCAGAAGAGACGACTGTTCTATTGACGTCAACGTAGTCATTAGCAAACGTCAAAAGCCTCTTAGGATCGATGCAAGAGGAAACGTAAATTCCTCCTTTAGCAAGATGCAACGAAATATGCCAAACATGCCAAAGGTTTGTACTCTTGGTATTTTTGAACCCGATTCGAGAATCCTGATGTTTTTTGCAATGGAATGGGCCTGGGTTTAGGCCTTTTTGGACTAATGGTGCCATGGATGATAAAAATTGCGCAATCTACTTGTCATCATTAGTCTGGATTCATTGGTTGCAGCCATTTCAGCTCGCTTTGATATTATGGCATACTGTAGCACTATCCATAAAAGACACCCAAAAAAATGTAATCGGACCGTTACAATAACTTTGCATCTCGAGATTTATGACCAAAAATGACCTGAGCTTGTAAATTAAGGCAAGATTGGCTTTAATGCTGATGTGTAATGGCGCGACTAGAGTTCAACTTCTTGCGAGTGAGATTTAATCCAAACAATGAGCAAGGTAATAACAATGAATGAACATTTAAATAGCAATATTCCAGAACCTAATTTGAATAGCAAGCGCATGACCCCTAGACATGCGACATTTCATGTAGACATGTAGCATTCCAATAGAACCGGATGACTGATGACCTAATCATCAAGATCTATGTCTCGTAGACAGACAATGAATAAGAACTATTCAATTGGAATCATGAATCATTTGAACTATACTAATTCAACCGTTACAGATGCAACCACAAAAGCCTTTAAAATTCAAATATAAGCAAAAAATTTCAAATATGCATATTTGTATTTCCAGGTTGGCGAAGACCTGATCAATCCGTTGGGCGCGGATGATGAGGATTTCGAATTGAATTACTTATTGGACAGGAATTTGGAGATGTCATTCTTGATCGTGGACGATTTGCACATGCAAATGCCCCGCTTATACACCGATTCGTTGAACGAAGATCCGGACGCGTTTCCTCACACGAAAGCGTCCATGAAAGTTCGAGGATACGCTCCGAAACCGAAATTGCTTAAAAAGATCTTCACTCATAGCCAAATGGAGATCATCATCCCACCGGAAATCGAGGCTATCTCGGAGATTTACGGCGAGCATTGCGATTCGGAAGTGCACAGGAAAGTAGGCTCGAAATCTCCGGAAATCTACATGATGACCGAAGGTCAAGTATTGGAAGATGACGAAGAGATCGACGAACGTGGACCAAGGCCAGTCAGGCAGGACGCGTCTACATCGCACACCGGATGCGGTACTTTGTGTTCGAAATTACTCTGCAAATGTTTGCATTGCGGTCCCGCTGATGAACAGGAAGAGCAGAAATTGGCTCCTGATCAAAGGCATCGACAATATAGAAGGCGATTAGCAAGACCCATGTCCTTATCGGAGAATGTTCAACCGTTGCTCTTAGACGCACAAACGTCCGGTTTACAAGGGAGGAGTAAAGTTTCTGTAGCTAGTATGGCCAGTATACCAATTTCGGCGAATAATGGACCTTCCAGAATGGGTATTGTCTAGTCGTATTATGCAATTTGTAAAGTAGATTTATGATCTATGTTTTTTGTACATTGTGGAATGAAAAAATTGGGGTACTGTACGTGTGTATGCCTGGAACACGCTGTAGTTTACAGCGTGTAAAATGCCTATCTCGGCCAAGAGATGGAAAATCAGCATTTTACAATGCAGCAGGCATCTGAATGCATCATAAAATCAATAATTACTGATCTCCGATCAAATTTCTTCAATAGAACATCAAAAAACCAAAAGGAATAATTAATCACCTTTCAATCTTTGATCACGTTTCAATGATCTGGCATACCTCACATACACAAGGGCGCAAATTAGAAACGAATACAATAACATGATCACTAAACATTGATAATCATCAGCGTCCAATGTACGAAAATTGAGATTCACGAAACCAGTGATCAAATTGGCCAATAAGAAAGACCACAATGCGCTGTGATTGATCGATTTCCAAAGGCATGGTTCGAATAATTTGAACGGTTCTGGTTGATCGCTACCTGTAATCAGATTGGTCAAGGGGGGCCTTTTAGGTCCTGGGTACCCCAGGACATACATACCAGGCGAAAAAATGGGCAATTTCGCCGCTGTCCCAAGCAGAACAAACGTTTCTATTGCCACGAATAATGTAATTTGGATCAGCGTAAGAAAGACCTGAAAATACCAGTATGCCCACATTGATCAGCACAGTAAAATTAGAACTTACAATCCACAATACATACGTCAAATTTGCCATACGCCTGGACGGTGGATCCAAATATACATCGGAAGTTATCATAATGGTACAAGCGAAAAAGCTAAGATTGACCAAATGAATAAGTAATCGACCATAATCTTTCAATTGACGCCTGAAAATGCACACATATTGCATTTGCTGGTCTTCTGGTGCAGTGGTTAGCACTCTTGCTCTCTGTTCATCAGACCAGGGTTCGATTCTCCCCGCCGGTATAAAGTTTTTGTGCCTATTTGGTCTCACTGTTGGTAGAACGAACTACAAACATAAGCGGTTACAGTACGCTCACCTTGGTTTCAATAAATAA
The DNA here is from genome assembly GCA_034695185.1 of Discolaimus major. Classification (NCBI taxonomy): domain Eukaryota; kingdom Metazoa; phylum Nematoda; class Enoplea; order Dorylaimida; family Qudsianematidae; genus Discolaimus; species Discolaimus major. The sequence goes on from JAQIWJ010000041.1 coordinate 25,528, forward strand.
GCCCCCAATTGGACACCGAGAAAATACAGTGCCATATATCCGAACATGGACATGATACCCTCTCGATTAGCATCGAATAGATTATCTCTTTTATCCGAAGGACCCGTTCCATAGATGACTACCGTTTTCAAGCCTTGTTGTAATGCGTATTCGTATCCGAATGCGAAACAAGCGGCTAATCCAATAGCGAAATATCGAAGTGGAAAACAGGCGGCCAATAATGTTGAGAAGATCTGAAAAATGCTCATGTGCATTATTCAGGATTACTGTAACTGAACTCGTGTACCTTGATACATGCTAAAGTGATGAAGAAATTCCAATGAACGCCATATTCGGTCACATGTTGATGATACCCTGTGAATTTAATCGACAATAATCGAACTATACCCAAGATTAATAATGGAATGGATCCTTTCAGATTTTTTATGAAACTGCGTTTATCAAACCTGAAATATTGCATGCTTGATCATTGCGCAATGTTGTGACATTGCTCAATTGAGCAATGTGACATTGTCACTCACTTGGCCCTAGTATCCACAACTAATCCATTAGCGATTACGAATAGACCAACACCAATGTCCATCAAACCGTAACCGAATGTTTCAGTTTTAGCGAATCGCCTTGGGAAGGCTGGGAAATCGACGGCTAATATGCCCAATATGGTGGCAATGAATATGTGGGCCCTGGAAAAATGTGTCAGTGCATGCTGGCACAGCATGCAATGCAAAGGGCGATTTTTTGGTACCGTGACCCTGTCAAGCATTCTTACCTGAAGTATGTCAAATACAATGGCCTTTTTTCAACTGATATTGAAATTACAGTATCCCCAATGGTTGTCCACGATGGTCGTTCTCGATAAAGCGCTATATGTTCGCATATTGAGAATAAAATGAAGACAGCACAACACAACAATAAGACGGCGACTAGGAATTTCTGACGCTCCGAGCATACTGTAATACTTAGTAATATTGGCACAACAGTGATTGTGAAATCCATGAATAATTTCCAGCTGCAAAAAACAATGGTGCTGACATCTGTGCTGTTGATATGTGAAATTGCGACATTAATGTCCCATTGCTGACATGAAAACTAAACTTACATCTGTTGACTGGACGAACCACTGGAGAAATCACGGGTAGGAAACAACCATGGTACGGCTAAATTGCGCAATAATAACGCCAACGGTCCGATGCTGGTCACTAATTGGACTTCCCATACCGTAGTACCGTTGTGACCACTGGCGAAACGTTGGTGTCGTTGAGCATACGCTTCGTCCATCTCGGACGACCACTCCACCAAAGGATATGTGTATCTACAGTATCTGAAAAAATTTATCAATTTGAGAAACTGATATTCAATTATAAGTATATCAAATGAATGACATATTCTTCAAGAATAGAAATTTTGCAATAATTGATGGTTTATTCGGTATAATCACAGTCAAGAAAAGATCATTGGCTATCAGACCAATTCCTCCGACAACATTTAGAAGGTAATACAGTCCAATTATATTCAAAGGCAGGCATTGTATCGTATTCCTTGTCACACATCCGACCCGTTTTGATCAATCTTGCATACTTCAATGCCATTTCATCCACGGATTGTTTATGCGTGATCAAGTAATTATCACGACATCCTCTGGACACCCATTCGGTGTCGAATCGAATGTCGTGTTTATAATAAATATCCAATCCTGATAACCACGCTCCGACCGAGACGTCTTCGCTTTTGTATAATTTGAATAAATCCTTATTGGTGGCCAGATATCGGATCAGGAGATGGCTAAGGATATATCCGCCTCCCAATGCGTGCGGTAAATATCGATCGCATAAGATCCAATCGGTTTCCGCCCATTTGCCACGTCGCATGACCTGGAATGGGAGGCAGTCAGGGACAGGCAGGCGCATTTTTTTGTTAATGCATTTTTGTTATGCTGCTCAGCCAGTTTTGTTAGCTGTTCTAAATGTGGTAGACTGATCAGCCATTTCTAGCAGAGATTTGGTCAATGCTGCTCAATCATTGCAAATTTCAATATGCAAACGCTGGAGTACAGAAACGTTTCTGCAATGAGCCCAGCAAATAACTGATGGCCGTGCTTGGCCATTGCAGCTATTCCTGAGCTATTACATATGCTTATCACCCATATCTGTTGCGGCTGTTTTTTGTTAATGCTGATCAACCATTTCAAACTTGGCAAAGTCACTGACAGGGGCTCTGCCATCCATGAATCCCCAATATAACCTCTTCTTCATGGGATGCTCCAATCGAATCAGCTCATCGCACAACGCATCCAATCTCACAAACGAATCGTCGTCCAATTTCAGTGAAAATTCGAAATCCACATTCTCATGTAACCATGCGAACATCGATAAAACTTTCCGGGACAAATTCTCATAAGCATCTTCCACGTCGTCCAATATCAACACATCTTGACCCTCATTGCGCAATCTCGCTATGGATTCAGTATCCAGATTTCGACCACCGATCACGAATCGATAAAATACACCGTGATCATGCAATCGAAGCCAAGTATCGCGAATGATTCGCCTTCTCGAAGATCCTTCATCGGTTGGAGATGATAAGATAAGCACTGCTAAGTATGCGTTGAATGAGTGTCGATTTTGGGAAACCACATTTTCAACTGTCCATACATTGCAGAATGGTGTTGATATAAATATTAGGAATAATATGAAGAGAATAATTTGAATTCCTAAATAGAATTTGAACGGATGACGTCGTTTGATCTGTGTGATCAGACGCATCTGATCGATCGATCAGTACCTGAAATACGGTATACATGCAAATATACACAGAAAATCGATAAGAAAATATATCGCCCAGTATCTGGCATATGATCAGAATACACATCTATTATAATTAGCATCTTTATTCACTAATCTAAATCATGTCCCATGTCAATACCCAGTGGTCATCCACAATCCTAATAGGCTATATCCCTAATCAAATCGATAATCACACGATCATTCGGCCGATTGCAATACGTATTTCGCCACGAATACGAATGCCACCACTCCGACGAATACCAGTAAATTGGAGACGGTCGAATTATTCAATATACTGCCCGTATTGTGATTTGTATCATTTTGATCAACGCCAGTTGGAGAATTGTCATCGATTTGCGATGCCAGATGCGGGCCAGCCAATTTGTCCTTGCATTGAGCTTTATCCAATTCCGTTTGAAGTTTCTGAAAGATAACCGTCTTGAAGCAGAATTGGTGGATTTTGGTCATATCCAAGGACATGGTAAAAGGCAACACTGGCGTTTGCCCTTGGAATGTGAACCAGCAGTCATTGATTCAAGCCCCAATTAAAAATCTGTGTCCAATTTTGGCATGAGCAAGCCAAATTAGCAAAATCCAAGCCTCACCATACACAAATCAGGGAATAATTCTCTGAACAGCTTGCTTTTCAGATTATGAACAACGCTGAGCCGAGCTAATTGACGTCTCTGCAATGGATATACAGTATATGCATAGATTGCAGTGATGGAATATTCTGGTTACCTCATAATCAGACGTATCAATACTACCCAATGTTGGTGTGGTTTCCAACTGAAATGGAGCGTGATTATTGATTGCTTCAGATATATTATTGATTGTATGGTGTAAAAAACCATCAACCGCAAAATCTGAATATATTCTGCCCTCCTGTCTTTCGACCTAACCTGATAATCATGACCATTGCATGTGTGCAGATTTGCCATGAGTATTTTTTTGAAAAATGTATCCAATAATTGCGGTTTACGTTGCTAGAAAATTGCCATGACAGCACGATTTTAGCGATTTCTGCATGATCAGCTTCAATGCACATCAGGCTGCATGCAAAATTGATGCTATCAATGCAATTGTAGGTTTGCAATGCCAATTTCAGCTGGTTCTGCTTGGTGATACCCTCTGCTGATGACCCTCTGGGATATGTGAGAAACAGATCTATATAATTATTCAATCAAGAATATTTTAAGCAATATGCAATCTGTTTTCTGGCATTGGAGAAATTTTCAAGATCCACATGTGCAAGGCAACTCATAAATGCATGATTTGACTTCCTTTTTAATTTGTCTGTGCACACAGAAAAATGAAGACTACATGAAATCGGCCCTTTTTACTATGCCCTCCCTGATATAATCTGCATGCATGCAGAAAACCGCAGATTACTAACCATAAAGCTCAATAAGCCAGTCAATATTGTACCGACCGACCAAGCTGGATTCCATGTGTCAGGATGGAAATCGCTAATCGATAAACACAGACGCGTATTAACTTGAAATCGACCGTTCGGTGTCAACATGTAAATACTTGGCGGTTTGAATGGATATTCTCTGGGAAATATCAGCTTGCCATGGTATACACCGCCTATAAAATTGGCTATTATAGTGATCACCATAAGGTTGCTCAGTTTTAGATTGTATGCAGGTACTGCAAGACAAAGTGCAGAGCATTTGGAGATTGGTTCAAGTCTGGGTGGTATCATAATTTTTAACTGTGATATGGCAAAATAGATTGTTATAAGCCATAAAGATAGAATTCCTTGTATAAATATCATGGGAGACCTCAGCTGAAGATACGGTCAATCAATGTTTTCTGCTATGATCATTTCTGACACTCTAAACTGCACATTGAAGGAATCAAGATCAGTGAATTCAGCATGATTATTTCAATGAACATAAATGTCGCAGCTGTGCTCACCAGCATAAGGACTATCAGACGGTCCTTCCACAACGTAATGCCATTCCAAAATATTGGCCGGCAAAGGCACTGCTGTCACATATGGGACAGGATCTTTGGCTAATCTCGCCGCATCTTTTCTCAACCTCTGAACGGCCACTGAACTCATACTCATTTTGGATACAATCTAAATGACCACTGGTTCTAAAATTTGCGATTTATTATGGGACCTCACAAACGAAGTGTACATTTAATGAAGGAAGAAGAGTAAAATCTCGTCAATCTCGCACTAGGTCAATTCACAAATGTCGCAGGTTGCTGCTTTTCTAACAGCAATACGAATTGGCGTTGGCACACAATATCGACTGGTTTACACAGGAAACCCGCAGTCCGCCCCGCAACCCGTCGTCAGTGATTATGCTACAGTTATGCCAACTGTTGTTTACAGTATGATAATCAGGATATTGGTAGTTTCAGCATACTGTATGATATAGCTCACAATAGCATAAATGCATTAGCAATGTGCAGTATGTCGTCGGCATGCTTAGATCCTTATCACTACTGAATGTACTGTATTCAGGCAAGCTCTCGTTATGCCTATTTCTAAAGGCGTTAGTATATCTGCTATAACGTGATTTTGATTATGCTGAAAAATGATACTGTGGTTTCTACACTATCATATAAGCGATTGGGTTCTCCTAATTAACGATCAGCATGACAGCTAATCCATATTTATATTACCCTAATACCGTTATTGATACCATGTACAGTACTGATTGGCATACTGTAGCTATCACGTAAATTTCAGAACCCGCAACCCGCGCCCGCAGGTAGAAACCCGCAGCGGATATTCCCCGCAATCAACATCATTGATATAATTAAAGTGTCACCAATATTCCCATAATCAAGACTATTCTGCATAATCTCTAATCAGTCACCGCATATTAATTTGATCTTGATAAAAAGTAAGCTAATTGTCTAATCCAATGCACTGGTATATTTTGCAATTTTAACCCTCCTAATCATGCATAACGAAAAGTCTGAAGTGTTTTTCAAGAAATCACTGTTGAAAGCTTGCCTAGACAAAGAATCCCATTTCCTCAGCCCTTCTTTGTCACTGATGTTTTCAGCAGTGCCTATGTCTGAATGCTCAGCTTGTGTATCCTGAAAAAGGGTCGACGGACAGAGGAAAGCTAGAAATTATTGATCCCCACGTATCCTTGTAAGGATGAATGCAATAAATGTTGCGTTTTATCCCTCGTTTTTGAGAAATGGCTAGAGAATGCGAAAAAGGCTAGATGCCATTTGGTTGGGGATGAATCATGGTCGGTTTTAGCTAAAAGTCTAAAAATCATTGTCCTTTCAGATATGTAAAAATCAAATGGAATTATATGAAGCCGATCTTCACCAACGTTGGCACGATTTGACCAGTTGGGTTGTGGAAGATGTGAGATCCAGATGGTGGGATCGGATAAAATCAGCTTATACCGAACCTCATCGCCATTACCATACGTTGAAATATCTATATTCCATGTTCCAATTATATGATGAGTACAAAGATAATTGGAGTAATCGATATGCATGCGCGTATGCGTTATTCTTTCACAAGTGAGGGAGGCTTCTATTTCTCAAATCAACATGGCAAATTGCCATGTGCAATTTACTCCAAAATTTCAGCGTTGTCTACGACCCGAAATCGAAAGATAACGAAATACAGAGTGCGGCCTTATTCAAGCAATTCAGTAAAGAAACTACATTGGATGATGTGAGTCTAAATATCTTGGCCTGGATTCGATCGAATTCTGTATGGCTTTTCGATTTCAGTCGAGCTACATTGCCGAGTTGATTGAGAAAACTGCAACTCATTGCACTGATGCCAAATCGCATTCGAACAATTGCGGATCGGATGATGTACATTATTTCTTGGATTTCGAAATGGCCATTTTGGCAGCTGATTTTGATGGTGAGCTTCGGTTGCAATTGCCCTGCTGAATCAGACAGGCCATGAATTGAACAGTGGGTCGTGCTGGTCACTCACATTGCATGCATGCATTTCAGAAGCAATTGACCAATTGGTCCTGCTGATCATTTTTGGCAGTTACTGCAGCAGCGTTAGAGTGACCATTATTTGAACTGACCAGGGTCCTGCTGGTCACTCACATTTCAAAATGGTCCAATTTTCAGAATACAACGAATACAGGAAGGAAATTCGACAAGAATTCACGCATCTGAATGATGCAGCATACAAACAAGAACGAGTCAAGGTCAATTTGAATGAGCTAATCCCCCACGATTTGCTAATATCTCAATTTGCAGGTGCTCAAATTACTTCTTCAAATTCCCAATATTTATGTGACCGAAACATTACGTGAAAGATTCGAACAAAAAGCGCGGTCAAATATTCAAGGAGAAATTGCTGATTTAGAAGCTTCTTAGTATTAGCTTTTGTGCAGCTATCGATTGATCTGATTTTGCCCTTGGTATTCACTATAATCGAACTCAAAGCACGTGGGGTTTTATTGGGCAGGGTATAATTATGGTGGTATCGATGCCAATATTATTTTGATATGTCATGATGATCTTGGTGAGTAGACATCTTGATGTCAGTACTGGAGTTTTGTAATAATCTGACAGCATGTATTGTACAGTGTACTTGATGTCAACATTTATGATGTCAGTTATATGGAACTCTGCAAAATTGCTGGAAAGTTTTTATGCACATATTATTGGAAAAATCTGGACTGTATATTTTTGCAGGCACTCTAAACAGGATTACAGAAAAAGTTGTTGCTTATCAGCAGAACCAAAAGATGATTGCGAAAAAAAGTTACAGTAACCACCACCAATAATGTCCTTGATGTCATAACATCCAGCATGCTGCAAGAAAGCCCAAAACTGCCAGCCACCAAGTATCAAAATATTGAAACTGCCCACCAATCACCAGAATATTGTAAATAAAGTGCAGATAAAAAGATTTGGTGACCCATAATGCCCATAAATCATGAATTATTGCAGGACCCACCACCCCAAATGCTACTATATCATAGAGACATCCGCGGTAACCAACGTTTAAATTCCCTCTCCGCAAACCTATTGCACATTTACCTGGGTCGGTTACTGCGGGTTGCGGGGACAAGGGTGTGCGCTATGCATTCAATGGATGGGTTTTCCGCTGCGGAACGCACATCATGGCTGCGGGGTAACCGACCCAGGTAATTGTGCAATAGGTTTGCGAGGAGGGAATTTAAACACTGGTTACCACGGATGTCTCTATATCCTTGATCTATGCAGCATCAAAGGAGAAACCACTTCAACAAAGTAATCCCCCTAACAAAATACAGTCTCGCTCAGTTCTTCCACCGGTTGTCGTCTGTCCTGGTGCTGGTGTGGATTGTCCTGGAGGAGTTTGAACTGGCACTGGAGCCAGTGTTTCTCCAGGCGCTCCAGTTTGACCAGGCGCTGGTTGAGGCGTTTTCAATGGTCCTGGAGTTTGACCTGGACCTGGTTGGGGTGTTTCCGATGGATTCGGTTGTTGTCCTGGACCTGGAGCTACCGTATTCCCAGGCGATGGTGTTTGACCAGGCAGTCCTTGTGGTGGTCCTCCTGGGGACACCGTTTGTCCTGGAGCAGGATGATTCGAGCGGAATGCACAGATTCTCAGGCACCAGCAACAGTCGTGTCCACCAGGAGCGGCTGGAGGTGGTGTCTGACCAGCAGCTGCTGGGTCAACTGCGCATTGATCATTGCAAGTTTGGCAGAACTCTGGATTATCTGGATCACTGGGTCCACCTGGTACATTATATGGACGCGGCGATTGTGGCTGTGCTGGTCCTGGTGTGGATTGTCCTGGAGGTGTTTGCTCTGATGCTGGTGTGGATTGTCCTGGAAGTGGGGCTGGTGTTTCTCCTGGTGCTCCAGTTTGACCTGGACCTGGTTGTGGTGTTTCCGATGGATTTGGTGTTTGTCCTGGACCTGGAGACACAGTATTTCCAGGCGATGGTGTTTGACCAGGCAATCCTTGTGCTGGTCCTCCTGGGGACACCGTTTGTCCTGGTGCCGGAGATGGAGGGGGAGGGTGAGGGGCAGACACGCCCATGCAGAAAACCAAAGCCAATACAATGGCTGAATATCCACTTATCTTCATGGAAGGTTTAGATCAATAGATAATTCTCAATATGAAGCAAATTTGAACGCTGACCATTCCAATTTTGACGGTTCTTTTTATATATAAATTTATGTATGAAGATTTTTCTGATATTTTCAATGGAATCAACGATATTTTCATGCACAAGCAACATTGTGAACATGGAATAAAAGCATAATTCTGGAATTTTTCTGAGGAATAATCTTTGATATGTCCATGAAAACTTCGTGCATGGATTATACCATAGCAATATGCGCAAAAACAGCATAACTTTGGAAATTTCAGGACACCGAATTTTTCCAAATCTGCATGCGAACCAATTCCAGAAAAGTATACGTCATTTACAAATTTAGCATGATCAGGATTTTGTCAAATATGTTATGCATAAAATGTTGAGGTTATTTTTCATAAATATTATTGTTTTCCATGCGAATTGTGCTGTGTAAACATGGAAGGTCCATGGCACGTTTATGCATTGCTGAAAATTGTGATCAGACTGATCGATCTGATCAGGATTATCGATCTGGTAATCATGCTAATTATCTGTGTACTTGATTATATTTTGCAAAATCAATATATAACAATCTACGTATATATTCTCTCACTGCAAAAATTGCGCAATTTCCTCACATCTACTGGCCAAGAATCAGCAGTGTAACTCAGCGGTTACAGTAATCCTTCCCGCGTGATAAAGCATACTTTACGTGTGCTTACAATTCAAATTTAGCTAAACCCTAATTCATGCCTGCGCCCAAGATGCGTTCTACAGTAATCCAAAGCATCTATAAAAATAAATCTGGATTGGATTTCTAATTAATAAAAAGTTTGATCCTTATCCAATCAAGAATCATGGCTAGTTCATTCAATGTAGCTTATCGCCATTTACGATTGATATCGAGGAGATTAGCATGCGCATCTTTCGCATTATCCAAAGCCAATCCTAGATTTGCGTTTGGTCATTTCCAATTGGCCAATGGATTTGGAAAATTCTCAACCGCTACACAAGTTGTTGGAAGTGTGGAGAAACAGGAGTCCAATGAAAGGTGAGCTCAATGGAACCCTTGACCCTGGGGTCAAATGGCACATGGGTCCACTTGGGGCCCATTATCTTAGCCCACAGGGCTGAAATGTCAAGAATGGCGGCTATGCAAATGAGTCCAAGGACCCAATTGACCCTGATATCCACTGTGACCCAGGCCAAAGGTCATAATCTCTTTTTCAGTGCATCCGATGCATGTTTCTCAGTTTACGAAAGGGCTTTATATTTATGCTTACGAAATCATAATGAAGGTAAGCCCCCCCCCCTCAAGGCATACTGTAATTACGTGCCTCCATGTTCAGATGGCGCATTCGATATTATGCGACGTATCCGCGATCAATATCCGACCAAAATGCGATACCAGTATTTCTATCCGATCATTGTGGATTATTCGAAATCGGCCAGCAGTGCGGAGATTATTCAATTATTACTACGTATCGATGATGAATTCAAAATTCAATTGGCCGAATGGGAATTGAATCGATTCGTATTTCCATTACTGTCCGATCGAACGAAACAAGATTTCATGGATACCGTAAGGCGGGAAATGATCGATTCAAATAAAGCCGCCCGGTATGGGTATCGGTTATTGAGACGAATCACGGGCGATGAGGCGCCTGAAACGGATGATACGCGTGAAGAGGTCGTTGTGGATAATTTGCCATTGATCGAGGTAAGATTTTTGTGGCTGGCATGTATGGACAAGAGGTGGGTTAAGGGGGGTAGACCCCTTAGGCCGACAAATTTTGGAGAAAAATGCATGTCTGACCCCCTCCCCCACCCAAAATTCAGGAAAGTCGCAATTATTTGAATTTTTGACGAAAATTGCGCAATTTTGACCAAATTTTTAAAACTTTGGGCGGGAAATTTGAATTTCGCCCCAACACCGACCTTGTCCATCCCTGGTGACTGGGCTCACTTTGGACCCTGGTGGGAGCCATGGGCCCATGGTCCCAATGACGCTTTGTACCCAGCGAGCCTAAAATGAATCCGTTTTCAGGATGCGAACGTGGACACACTGCTCCAACAATTGGACACGGTTCGCATAAAAGGCGGCAATTCGAAAATCGTATTGAAGCGTCTCATTTTCGCTTACTGCGCTCAAAATGTAAAGTTTTCTTCGCTCACATTCAAATCGCTGATCGAATGGCTCTTCGTTTTCAGGACGCCGAAAAAGCGACCGAATATTATGAAGAATTGAAGAAAGCCTCTTCGACGATATCTGCAACGTTGGCGGATGAAATTGCGAGCAAGATTTCGTCGATTTCGGAACCGTCGAAAGAATTGGAGAAATTTTTGAATCGCGTCGAAAAAGATAGTGGGCGACGTTCGGCTTCGACCAGAAGTCGAGTATTTGAGCAACCGTTCGAGATGAAGCTGGATCAGGTATGGATGAAGCTTGAAAATGTATAAAAACAGGGACCTTGGGCTTCCGAATCCTTGGTCTGACTATTCTGATCATTGCGCAATGACAAGCGATAGCTTGGAAATCACGGTTTCCCCTCTTGTCTGACTATTCTGATCATTGCGCAATGACAAGCGATAGCTTGAAAATGTCATTTTTCCCCTGGTCTGACTATTCTGACCATTCCGCATTCAAAACCCAAGCAAAGATTGAAAAATTGCATTGTTTCAGGATACCGATATCCCGACATTGATCAAACATTTGTATACCATACGTTCGTACAATGGGAATCCGAAAGTTGTGCTCAAACGTTTGGTCTTGGCTTATATCGATCAAAACGTAAGTTCAGAAATGACCCAATTTTTCGTGTTGAAAAACTTCAAATCTTTAGGACGCTACCAATGCGTTGAATTATTATAATGAAGTATGCAAATTCAGCTCAACCGTGACGCCTGCGTTCGCTGTGGAAGTGGCAAAAGCAGTGACCTCACTCGACCAACCGTCCAAGGATATGGTGGAATTTTTGAAACGCGTGGAGAAGGATAGCGGTATGCGATTGGAAATGACGCCCAGGAAGAGCGTTTCGATGGAAGAACAGATGAAATTGAACGAGGTAAATTCAAATGGCACCGATTCCAGGGCCTCCGAGGAGACCCTGATTGGAGCCAGGCCCTTGACCCTGACGATCCAATGTCCTTCCTACAGTATGCCAACGTTTCAGGACGAACTGACCGTTGAAGAATTGGAACGCCACATCGAAACCATGAAAGCTAAACGGTTGAATTTCAAATCGGCGCTTCGTCGATTAGCCGCCGTGTATGGGGAGAGAGAAGATGCGATTGGCGTTTTGAAAACGATCCGTGAATTGGAATCGATCGGAGCTGAATTGACGGATCCGACGGTGTACGCTATGTTGAGTGTTGCGGCGTCGATTTCTGATGCGGATTCGAACGAGTCGAAAGAATTGGAGAGCAAATTGTAAGTGAAAAAATTATATCCACGGGTGGGATTCGAACCAGGGGCCTTCGTGTTGGAGGACTGATAAGCTACCGATTGAGCTATATTCATCCAAGGTCATTGGTGGGAGCAACGATCAGTCGACTGATCACAAATATTTTTTTCCAGGGTGGATCAATTGAAAAGCAGAGACCCGACTGTCGTATTCCGAAATTTCCTTTCCTCATTCAAACGTGCATCCATGGTGAAAGAAGCCATGTATTTCATGAAATTATTGGAACGCCACGCTCCATGGAATCTAGCCACGTTCAACAGTTTTACGCAAATGAAGATTTCCTTACACATCGAGGATATGCTGTCCGGTTTGATGGATTTGAACGCCAGAGATCAAGCTCATACGTTCGTGGAATCGGCCATAAACGCTGGTTATTTGAAAGCGGATAAGCAACGATTCCAGAATCTGATCAACGCCAGCATTGATAAGTATGTATGCACAAGGTCGGGAGGGGGAGGGGTTGAAATTCAAATTTCCCGCCCAAAGTTTTAAAAAATTTTATTCGAATTTGCGCAATTTTCGTCAAAATTCCTGAATTTTGGTGGGGGAGGAGGTCAGGCATGCATTTTTAGGGGTCTACCCCCCCCCCCAACCGACCTGTTGCACATACATGGTGAGCGTGTGACAAGTTTTTGTGCGACACGAATCATGGCTTGCATTTGTTTCAGGAATGATCTTGCGGCGGCTACGGGCTTATTCGTAAAAGCGGCGTCGAAATTTCGATTTACGCGTTGCGTTCAGAGATTGATGACCGAATTGATCCAACGCGTGGATGCGAAATTGTTGCAACAAGGTAAGAGGATTATGCTTTTTGCGGAAATGCGTCATTATGCTTGCGTAATGACAGATTGCGCAATGTGGCATGGCTCGTGATGCAGCGGCTGCAGTTTACTTGCATTGCGCAATGCGACCATGCAGGTCAATGCTATTGCGCGATTCGCATTGCAATCATGATCTCGCGGTGTACTGAAATTGCGCAATTTCTTCCTGTTTCAGTATTCGACCACCAACAACTCGTGTGCGGCGATACGGATGCGAAATTTCGATTGGCCATGGCTTTGTGTCATTGCGGAAAAGTGGCGCAAGCTCAGAAAGTATGGAACGCAATGGAATCGCCCGTACCGAAAGCCAGCGTCGAGAGCGATTTCGTGTATTATACTGATGTAAGTTTCAAAATTATCTTAATTCGGCGGCAAATTTGAAATATGGAACTATTTACAGGTGAGAACGTATTCGAATTTGGTTCAAATCGTCAAAGAAGGCAGCAATGATTTCATTGATCGGAATCGAGTCTATGAGACGTTGTTTGATATTTACAGTAAGTTGGTTTGATCAATCGATCATGATCGATCGATCAATTATGATCGATCATGATCACTTGGTCATGATTGTGATCATTTCTGATCAAATGATGCAATTCAAATGCCTCTCTATTTCAGGAAAGAAGAAAGATTGGAAATCAGCGATGACCATGTGGGTTCAAATTGGCAACGATAAGAAATTAGAACCGTCCATTGAACTCTACAGAGTTTATGCACGAATCTTGAGAGAAAACGACAGGCCAATACCGCCTGAAATTGAATATTTGAGCGCATTTGGTAATAGCAAAGGTGACGTGAAAGCCATTTGAATGGAGAATTTAGTTCATGTTTTGAATTCTTAGTGAATCATTTCATGTTAGGATGCCTGTTTGTTTTGATCTTGGATTTATGCGAAGAAAAAGGCAATGCAATGATTTCTGTCTGCCCGATGACTGGTGGGCGGGAAAGCGATCCATTTGAAAAAAGACCTGTTTACGTAGTTTGATGAGGAATTTCGACATTCTTCGAGGAAGTCTATATTTGAAAAAGGCGAGTAGAAAAACAGCGTAGCTAACATGTAAATAAGGTTTTCATTATTTCCAACGACTACTATTCCCCGAAGGATGAGGCATTTGAATCGATGCGTTTTTTTATTATCCAAACCAGGATGCTAGGAAAACAGGATTAAGCTTAGATTCTAGTTTATCCCAATGGAATTTGATCAAAGCTAATTAGGAGATTGGAATTGGAAGCTTTCAATTAACTGTATAGATTCGAAATTGGAAGCTGGCCTGAGCTTCTTCAGCATGTACCGGAATAGTGTGGGCTTGAGATTATAGCTTCCGCACGGATATTTTTTCCATGATAAAATTATAAGGAGGAAAAGTATAAATATACGGAAGCCTAGCAAGCGTAAAATTATGACTTCCAATGTAGGCGGTTAGGCTCGATCAGGGAGATTGAAAATATGTTTACTGATGATATTTTTAGGCATGGCACAAATAATGATATTGATAGTACTAATCGTACATGTACGAAAATAAGATTACCAATAATTGGCACATTTGAATTTGTACAGTAACCCATATGCAAAAATACAGATATAGCTCTAGTAAGTGTTGCGCATTGATCAATTTCAATGCGAGTCATTGGATATGGGCCTCATTTTTGAATGGACACGATCCAATGTTTGGACAGTACCGAAGCTACAGTATCCTTATAATGCATGACCACCCATCTCCCCGTTCCCGTTGTGATCGGCCATAATTTTCGCCTGACTTTTATTCAATAATGGTTCTTTCAAGGGCGTTTCTTTCGTTTTCTGTTGCCCGTTGGCCGAAGTCGATCGCCTGACCACGGGCTGACCGGGCGGTCTTACTGTAGTTCGTCGAAATAGGAAAGCCAAGAATCCTTGCCTGACTTTCGGGCAGAATAATAAGTACCAATATAGATGGAAACAATGAGCGGCCACGTTGGCCGCGTCCAAACAGACGCCGGCGTGCATGCGAGCCCTGGCCAATTCGAACAACC
This sequence comes from Discolaimus major, assembly GCA_034695185.1. Lineage (NCBI taxonomy): Eukaryota > Metazoa > Nematoda > Enoplea > Dorylaimida > Qudsianematidae > Discolaimus > Discolaimus major. The sequence goes on from JAQIWJ010000041.1 coordinate 40,644, forward strand.
TCATGGCTTCCATGTATGCGTAATCCAACGGTGCGTTCCTACCTCCGCCTTTGTAATCCCACGAGATGCATTCGGCGATGACGAGGAAACCGTGCAGGAAGATCAACGGCACTGTTTCGCACAATTGGAGATAGGATAAATTCTTCAATAATAACCAATATTCGTTCGGTTGCACGTGTTGGCACGGATCGCCCATCACGGACATTTGCCTAGTGGACGATCGACGCCTCATACTCCTGGCCGCCGTTCGTTGCAAACCGACCACGGCCGATATGGTGGCTAATAGCATGAACGCGGCGCCGATCAGCACCATTACGTGCCTGATTTTCTCGTACATCTTGTACGTATGGCTTTTCCCGAATTCCGACCACACGGGCATGTACCGGACGGGTTGGCTCCGATTATCGTACATGATGGTGTGCGCGAACGTGGACGGTACCCACATGAGTAAGGATATGCAAAACGAGCTCAATACGACCAACCATACTACGAACGGTCGATTTATGACCGGGAATTGTTTGGGCGCCAAACACGCCACGGCACGTTCCACGGCGATGAACAACGTGATCACGTTGACCCAAGTGGGCAATACGTTATCGCATTTCCCGTTCACCGTTGCGAAGAACGTTGCCCACGTTTGGGAGTACAGAAAGGCGGGCGAATGATAATCCCTGTACGCTCGTTCGAACATGAGTAGCATGAATGGTAATTCGATGGCGTTGATCGCCCTGTGATAGGAGAAGCTCACTGCCGCGAATTCTCCTTTCTGCACGTTGAACGTGAGCAACGCTAAGACCGAGCTCACCACTCCCAGACTGGCGCCCAAGAAGTACAGTACGCCTCGAACGTAATCTAAACGGCGTTGAAATCGCAGGAATTGCGAATACGAGCACGCGTAATCCAATAATTGATCTTCGGTCCAATTCAAGGAATTATTCAACCATAATTCGAATAATCTCCCATCGAATTGACAATTTACACTAGCGTTTAATGCAGCCATCTCAACGATCAGGCGAGTTGCAAAGTTTAAGTTTAGACTCTCTCGCCTTAGGCTAAACAAGAAGGATATGTACTTTTTTAGACCTTTTCCTCCAGCTGCAACCTAGACTCGGGAGGCGATTCGATTTCTTTTTATGTTGACTCTGGGTGGGGCCAGGGGAAGATTGAGTGGGGGGAAGGGGGAGGGGGTAGAAGTCAAAGGATACACTCTTGGCATCCAAAGGCGCTTGTTAGCATTGATGAACAGAAGCTAGCCGTTCGGTGCTCAGAGAGAAGGCAAGTCCGATGAATGAACAGGCGGTTATGAAATTTCAAATGCGAACAGACCAGGGGCACTTGCTTTACGTGACAGAAGCAGATGCAGTACTATATACGAGACGAGATAATTAGTTTTTCATTCAGGCCAGACTATGGATAGGCAAGATCCATATACATTTTAGTTTAGACCTAATTGCACCACTGCATCCACGCATGGATAAGTTAGGGAATTGATGCAATCCATCATCGTGAAGCTAGCATTTCCATACTGGCATGACAGTATTGGAGGATTTATCGCATTTTCCTTGGATATTGATTCAAAGGAAAAAGATACGCACCAGGAAAGGGGGCAATAAAGACCTGCTTGCCGCCCATTTATGGCTTTGATGTTCATGATTAGCAGCTATAGGATGCTGCGTAAAATGTCCTTGATCAATATTAGTAGTTTATGTGTGTGATTTTAGTTGTTTATGCTTAGAAAAACGCGTGACTTGCTGGAGAAGGGTAGAAATTACATCTAAGCAAGCTTACTTATCAGTGCATGACATTTGCTGATAAAAAACTTTGCATCAGACTGTGGATATAATCAACCATGATGAATTCATGTTTTTGCAATGCATTACGGGAATCTGACAGCGAAAGAATGCCCTTGGAATTTGAAGACAACAGAATAGGCATGCCTCAGATCTGAAAAATATTGCATATCTTCAGCACATGAAATTGGAATTTCTTGATTTCCTTCTTTAGCTGAGAAATCAGTCGATAAATGGCATATAGTGATATCCTTCTTTGTAACCGATGCTGCCCTTACGATTGGGCACATATTGATCACACAGAAATCGATATTTCAGAAAATCGATACTTTATCAAAATCATATATATCGACTTTTCATCAAAATAAACGATGCCATTATGTTCGGCGTGTTGATTATACTAGAAAACAAGTTGCTCGACCGAACTTTTTGTGATTATATTGCCTTTATGAAGCGTTTTGAAAATCGATAACCAGAACTTTTAGACCCCCTCATCAGGCCGTTATTCACTCGATATGCCTGGTGAAAATACATTTTCCTGAACTGTTCATCACGCTCTATCCACTGGTCGCATCAAAATCGATCAGCAATCGATCATTCAGAAATCGATACTTTGATCAACTTTTTCGATTATCGATCATACGGCAAAATAAACCCGGAATTCGGATTAAGCGTAGTTGTTTTATCAGATATTCACCTTTATTTGCTTAATTTTGTTTCAAAAGATGGTCTTGGGAGAGGGTTTGAAAAT
>JAQIWJ010000042.1:0-43149 GCA_034695185.1 Discolaimus major
TCTGCATTGATACACGAATCGTGTATGATTCTGATCCATTCGATTCGGATCGATTTGATCCCGATCGATTTGATCTCCATCGATTTCACGATACACGACTAACGCTCGATGGAAATTCGTCTCGAAAGCTAATGGTAGAAATGCGACTACGCCGGATATGGTCCATACGACGGATAAGATTATGAGGATTTTCCTAATACTCATACGATCGCGATATCTTAACGGATCCTTAATCTGCGTGTATCGATCGAAACTGATGGCGGCCAAATGAAGTATACTCGCCGTACAGCACATTATATCCGTGCACATCCAATATTTACAATACGCGCCGAAGAACCATTCGGATTTTATAACCGTAATCGCACCGAACGGCATAACTAAACAGGATAGCATTAAATCGGCCACCGATAAACTGACGAAATAGAAATTCTCGCGTTTATGCAATTTCCGATACCCATAGACGGCCGCGCAAACTAAGAGGTTTCCGAAAAACGAGATGGTGATCAGGAATCCGAATACGATACTCAACGAGAATCGACTCCAATAAGGGAGCAAAATTCTCGTATGATTCAACGGCGCATCCATTTTTATTCGGATATTCTCCGCCAGACCTTTTCGAACAAAGGCCGATGTACGAAAATGACGGAGACACCGTTCCTATGGATGCGATGTGTTGAATATTTCAAAAGCCGCTTTCGGATCAAAAGATCCGGCATGGAATAATCGAATTTAGTCACCGTCCAAAAGGCGTGGACGTATTTTGAAATGGCTCCGAGCCATCATCCGAAATGGATTTAGAAAAGCCATTTTCTCGAAAAAATACTAATTAATTTCGCAGGGTGTCGTACTCAATTTCTAGCGTGCAGCGAAAATCGCGGTTTTCAAAAGGAAGGTAAAAAGAAGTTTTTAGATTTTCCCCCCATGCCCCTCGTTTTATCGAATTCGAGGCGAAACATGCACTGTAAATGTATTTGCCCATGCAATCGACCATACGGAAGCTCGTGATCATGTTCGTTTCGATCAAAAATCGACAATTGCAAAATCGATATTTTTGATCAATTTTATAATTTCGAGTATTAGCCGAAAATCAATATCATAAATAAAATCTGCATGCTTGATTATCCCGGAAAAGAAAGAATACAAAAATTCTATCGATTTCTAGAAGATCAAAAATGTCAGGTATACTGTAACGTATTATTGTCCATGATCGAAAATTTAAATGCCCGCCAAAACGCTGCTTATAACAAATGGATGTGCAACGTGTGCTTACGGGGGCGGAGTCAGCCACGTCCCATCAAATAAGTTTTATTTATTGGAATTTTGTTATATCTTGTTTAGAAAAAACTCGTTCTGCTGATTATTTGCCTTCTTCGATTATCAGTTCGTCCCCGTCATCATAAGACCAGTAAACCAGGCCCCGAGTTCAGTCGTGTAAAAAAAGCTTTACGCATATTTTGCTGCAGTGATTCTTCATTGGCTACGCGGACGTTGGAACCGAAGAAATTCATCGAAAATGGAATTCTATTCGTTCATCGGAATGGTGGCCGCTTTCACGTTCGTCTACAAATTACTCAGCTCCGTATGGATCATCATTTATCCTCATATATTGGCCAAACGTCTGGGACACGTCATCGATTTGAAAACGTTGGGAAAATGGGCAGGTGAGTAATTTTTGACGAGGTTTTTTGCACAGAACTGAAGTGATTTTTTTTCCAGTGATCACCGGTGCCACGGATGGAATCGGCAAAGGATACGCCAAAGAATTAGCCAGACGCGGATTGAACGTATTTTTGATCAGCCGTAGCGAAGATAAATTGAAAGCAACGGCGGAAGAACTCCGTAAGTACAATGATTTTCTTGCATTTTTGGAATTGAGATGGTCTTTCTTGTAGGTACCGCGTATCCGAATATCGAAACGAAAACGTTGGCCGTCGATTATTTGGCAGCTGACGCCGGTACTTATCAAACCACTATCACGAATGCGTTGAAAGATATTGAAGTTGGAATTTTGGGTAAGCATGGCCTAATTTTTTATTGTCTTCATTCGGCAATGAATTCCTCAGTTGCACGAGGCTGACTCGAATGGTTTTCTTTCAGTGAACAACGTCGGCATGAGCTATCCGTATCCGGAAGAATTACTGAAGATTCGTGGCGGCAATGAGGAGGTAAAGTCATTCTAAATTCTGGCTGCACGATTGGCCGATAATTCTTTCTGTTTCAGTGGCTGCAAGGCATCGTGTCGGTCAATTGCCTGAGCGCTCTGCAGGTAAATTCTTGTAGCTTTTTCGCTGCTCCATCATTTTAAATGCATGATTGATTTTCAGATGACTCGGGTGGTATTGCCAGCAATGGTCGCACGCGAGAAAGGTGCCATTATCAACATCGCTTCATCCTTGGCATTCGCTCCGGCACCGTATTTGACGGTTTATTCAGCTTGCAAGGTAAACAACCCTGCTTTCTAATTGATATTCGGCTGACTGATCACCTGTTTCAGGCTTTCGTCGATTTCCTGAGTCGTGGTCTACGCAGCGAATATGCGGATTCGGGTGTTATCTTCCAAGTAAGCCATGATAAAATCATCACTCTATCCAGTCTCTAAATCATCCATTTTCAGGTGGTATATCCATTCTACGTTGCCACGAAGATGTCGGGTGTTCGTCGGAAATCGTTTTGGATCGCTGATCCGGATGAATACGCTTCCAGCGCGTTGGATACGGTCGGTGTGGTGGATATCACTTGCGGATGTTTGTCGCACGAATTGGAGGTAAGTGGCCGTTTTATGAAGCTGCATATTCAAATGCGGCAGCTTTGGGATTGGCCAGATCTAATCGGCTTCATTTCAGGGCATTCTGGTGAGCCTGTTGCCAACGTGGATTCTCACCACGATATTGAAGAAGGCTTTCAAAGAATCGCGCGATAAATTTTTGCACCGTGAACAAAAAGAACAGAAGAAAGAATAATGAAATCCATTCGGCAGCATCCAAGCTCAAGGCGAATTACGACGTTTTTCGATCTACTTCGATTATTTTCTGATCCAATTTTGATGAATTAAGGTAGAAATTTTTCTTTTTGAGATTAGGATTAGCTAACGGTTTTGAATTACATTTCAAGTAACATGCCATAATAATGGAATTACGATATCGTATATATGGAATAAGAATATTGGAAATCAGATAAATTGATCTTATTCATGATACTTGCGAAATATCGCTCAAAGAAATTAGTATTTTAAAGATTCACATCTCCAATTAATATGCATAGAAATCTTAAGAACTGAATTGTCCTCTGTGGGCATCGGTGATCATTCGATAATAGCTGTCTGCTTGACCAAGCAACGTCTCCGGATTGTCGTATTCCACGATCGAACCGTTCTCCAGCACCAGGATCCTGAAACGGAAGATTCATCTTAGCTTTCAGAATGCGATCCAGGCTCTATTGAAGCCAAAATTGCGCAATTTAAGTACTTACATATTGCACTCTCGTATGGAATTCAAACGATGAGCAATTGTGACGATTGTACAGTCTTTGAAATGAGTTCGAACCGTTTGCTGTACCAACGCGTCCGTTTCTGTGTCCACAGCGGCCGTCGCTTCGTCCAAAACGATGATCTTGGATCTCCGCAATAACGCACGAGCCAAACAGATCAGCTGACGTTGACCAACGCTGAAACGCCATGGAATTAGTGGCCGTAACATATGGCTACCAAAGGGGGCTTACCTCAGATTTCCGCCGCCTTCGGATATCTCGTGATCCAATTTTCCCGGCAACGCTGCTACGAAGCTCCTCAATTGGCTGAGCTCGAGTGCTGACCACAATTCGTCATCTTTGTGTTCCCCGAACGGATCGATATTGAATCGTAATGTGCCAGTAAACAATACCGGTTCCTGAAATATTCGAAATCAGTTCAGAGTTCTCCACAGAGAAAATCAGCTTACCTGTGGTATTATTGTCAACTTCCGCCTCAAATCGTGTAGTCCAATCGATCCGATGTCGATCTCGTCGATCAATATGGAACCGCTAGCTGGTTCTACCAGCCGAAATAATCCCAAGGTCAACGACGTTTTCCCAGCTCCTGTCCGTCCAATTACGCCAATCTAAAATCAAGTGATCGATTCAAACTCGAAAAATTCAAACACGCATTTACCTTATGCCCAGGCTCAATTTTGAACGACAAATTGCGCAATACTGGCGGCAAATCTTGACGATACCGAATACTGTAATTGCTGAATTCGATACCACCAAATAATGGCCATTTGGACAGCGGTTTTCTGGACGTCCATTCCGCCTAGAATATCCATGTTTTAAGTAAAGAAATAAAGCCAATATTAATCATATTTACCTCGGGTGGAGTGGCGATATATTCGTTAATCCTTTCGATGGCCACTATTTCCGTTTCCATTACGCTCGTTTGCTGTACGCCCCACGATAATAAACCAGTCATCTGAAAGATCACGTATTCAGCATTATCAGAACCAATTGAACGAAGATTGCTTACCGATAAAGCGAACGATATACTCAATCCGACCAGGCCTTCGGTCAAACCTTGATCACGCATTAGAACGATGATGAACGCGGCTGCACAGACCAACATAGCGCCGATAATCTCCAATCGAACACCGATCCATCTGAAATGAGGATGCTTGCATTGACTGATACGAATGAAGAACCATATCTTACCGATTCGAAGTCAATAACGCGAGTTGAGATGAATTATTAACGTCGATTAGGCGACTGCATTGTTCGATGAATTTGTCCTCCTGTTCGAAAGCTCGTATCGTCGAGACGCCTTGCAGTGTTTCTTGAAAGAGCGAATACACCGGTGACCTCGTAACCGCTTCCAAACGCCTCAATTGCCTCGACGTTCTCACGTAGAATCTCTGAAATGAGTAGATTTAAGTTACTATCGCCACTATCTGCGGATGATCTGAACCAACAGCTCTAACCATAAGAAACACTTACTTGAGAAAAATAATAAAGCAGGAACAAGGGTATAATAGCCAAGGCGAAGAATGGCGTTGCGTAGATGATTCCCAGCACAGCTTGAGTTCCGAAGAAGAAACAATGCGCCACTTGGTCGAAAGCGGACGGAATTTCGTTGTCCACCGTATTGATATCCTTGCCGCATCGATTCACAATCCTGCAATGAATATTCTAATTAGCATCTGCATATTGGCACTGATGAAACTTACCTTCCAACCGGAGTTGCATTGAAGAAGGCCAACGGTGCCCTCAGAATACTGTACAGCAATTTGGTGTGTATTCGTTTCGCCGCTTTCACTTGAAAAAACGCGAAGAACACCACGAATATGGCCGTGAAGAATACTGAAATATAAAATCGTTATACAGTATCTGCCGTATCAGAGAGCCAACCACGCTTACCTTGTCCACCAGCGCATAATCCGAAATATATTAATCCATCCGTGTTAGATGAATTCCCAGTGATCGAATCCGTCCATTTTTGCAGCCAAATGGTTGACAGGAAACTGCAGATTTGTGATAATCCCAAGAATATCAAATAGAATAAGATGCCGAATCCGCTGACACGAGCGTAACTGAAGTAGACCGACCACGAAACCTGGAAGAACGTAGAATTAGCACTATCCTTCGTGAAGAAGATTGTCACGTACCTTTCCGATTTGAACAATTTCATCCGAAATCAACGCTTCCGCATTCTTCTGCTGCTCTCCGGCCGAATTTGGAATCGAATTCGACTGATGGGATACTTGCTTCGCCACTGCATGAACGTTATTCTGCAACGATGCCCTGCAAAAAAGGGATGTGTGGCATTCTGGAAGCCGTTTTAAAAACTCTTACTTTCTAAAAGGCGTCTTCTCAATCGAATTTTGTCGAATATTATCAGTAGATTGCCAATGCGTGGTCCTGAAAAGCGGTGCAGTCTGTACACAGATGCTCATCCAACTAAATAATTGACTTACGAATTCTGTGGTGATAACGATCCCGAACGTCGTAACGGGATTTCTTCCATAATTTGTGAAGCTGCAAACATCAATGCTTGTATTCCAATACAGCTCAATCGCATGAATGCATACCTGATAATTCTTCCTTCTTCTCCGAAGCACCTCTTTGATTAGCTCGAAATTCTTTGACCAACGCGGCTAACGCGCCTTTCGACTCGATCAATTTCCGATAACTGCCTTTCTCGCATATTCGACCGTTGTTCATAACGATGATCAAATCGCATTTGTTCAAATACGTCAAGTCGTGCGTGACCAATATTCGAGTCTGAAAGAACGTACGATTACGACGATGCAATTTGAATCATTGGACACTCACCTTCTCTCTGAGTAATCCATCCGGACCGATGACCATATCGAATAAATGTCGCCCGACGTAAACGTCCACTGCACTCAACGGGTCGTCCAATAAATAGATATCCTGATTCTGATATACGGCTCGAGCTAAGCTCAATCGTTGCTTCTGGCCGCCGCTGAGATTGACACCCTGCAAACAGAATCAGAGTTATGCTTCTGCATCCAACCGCAATGTATTTGACATACCCGTTCTCCAATTTCGGTCGTATCTCCACCGGCCAACATGGCGATATCCGGTTCCAATGCACACGCGTTGATGATCTTATTGTATCGCTCCTTCGCGTACTTTTGATCGAAGAGAATATTGTCTTTGAGCGTCGCATTCTGGATCCACGGTTGTTGAGCGACGTACGCCACTGAACCCTAAAATAAGCCAAATTAGCATATGCAAATAAATGCATTGCCATAACTTACGTCCATTTGGATGACGCCGCTGACTTTATGCATTTCCCCGCATAGAGCTGCCAATAGACTCGATTTTCCACAACCGACTTGACCAACCACTGCGCATAATTGACCTTTCCGCACTTCGAAATCGATATCACGCAATGCAGGCTCGTCTTGGTCGTTCGTAATAGCGTGCCACGTGAAATTTCCCTGAGATACTTTGGCTGCTGCGTCTGAAAAATGAAGCAGGTATAACTGCTTGTATTGACTAAGAAATCTTGACCATACCTCCTCCACCGCCACTACCATGCATTATTTGACCTTCGGTCCGTTCTTGAGCAGAGAAGAATGTGGATAATCGTTTGATGGACACTCGAAGCTGAAAATGGAAACATTCTTACTGTACCAGTCGATATATGTGATAAAATTGCTTACCGCAGTTAAATCCGCCAGCAAATTCGGAATCATGGCGAGTGGAAATTCGATCACCCGAAATACTGCCAAGACGAAGAATACCATTTCGGCCGTAAGCTTTCTGCCAGGTGATATCGATAAATACGTCCCGAATATGATCAGGCAACTCTGAAAAGAAGATGATTGTCAGGCTTGTGTGAATGGATTAGGAATCTGATGGCCATTCTTGCCAATAAAGAAGACCACTTACGAAGATTGTAGTACAACACCAAGCGAATTCCATCATTCCAGCAATGTAAGACGCATTTCGAATATGCTTCAATTCTTTGGCACGAATCTTCTCCACTTCCGTTTGGAAAGCTGGCTCCCACGCGTACAATTTGATGACCTAAAAACGACCACGATTACTAGTGATTCCAAATCAAGACACCCGCTCTGCTCACCTTGATCCCGTTCAATACTTCCGTCAATAATTTCATCCGCTTGTCTTTCTCGGCCATTTGTTTTCTCTACAAAGAAATCACGAATCACCGCCTGCTCACAAAGCAAATCAATCCGCTTACCGTCAGCTGCTCGAAGAATTTGCACGCACCCGCATTGGCCGATACCACAACCATCAAGAATGCGACGCCAGCCCAAACCGCGTGACCAACCGCCGTGTAAATACAGACGATTCCGACGATAATCTACAACATATCGATCATTATTGGCACAAAATATGATCCAATAACTTTACTTGCAATGGTGCCGACCACGCCAATTGCACGTATGGAGCAGATTCGCGAAACCTGGCCGCATCCACCGACATCATATTGACGATTTCACCCGTTGTCCACGATGATCGAGATTCGGATGTTAGTCGAAGCGACTGAAATAAAAGGCCGGCTTCACTGAGTGAACAAATGGCCAGAAACCAAGGACTTACCTTTCTGTAAATCGCCGAGACCATGGCCGTCCTCACTTTGACACCCAATCGTGCCATAATATTGAGATAATTTTGGAAGGCAGTTGATTTGGTTGTCATGCTTGCTCCGATCATGGCCACGTAGACGAATCCGTGCCACGTTGGTATCATCGGATCCGCATAGAATGCAATCATTAACCTGAAAAGAGAGAATTTTTAAACAGATGAAGAAAATCAGCTGTCTGCTGGCTGTGACCTGACTCAGGGCTGGGCTTTGGGACAGGCGACCGCATATAGCCTCAAGCTGACAGGGCTTCATGATTTTAAATGGCTCGAGCCAATTTATATTGGCCAGGGGCCTCCCAAACGCAAAGACCGGCCCTGCCTGACTAGCCCAGCAATAATAATTCAGCAACCACTTACTTGACTATGAATGGCTCGACGAAAATCAACGCATCGTTGACTAGCTTCAATAACGTCGCTTTGGCTGCGTCCCAACCGCACGTCCTCAGCATCACTCGACATAACGATGGATGTTTGACCATTTTCCGAATTTCCACTTCTTGCTTCGGTTTCGCAAAAGTGCCAAATCTAGAAAATCAACTCGTCAATTTAGCATTCAATACGAAACAGAAATCCATACCTTTTAGAGTAAATAACCGGTCCATATTCATGCTGCCAGTGAGGACCGAATTTCGCATACACCACATTGGTCTGTTGACTATGAGGCACGAACCAGACGTCTCGTAATTCCAACGCTCTTTTATATCCAGTGCATAAGAACCTGAAAAAGTTGATGTTGAGATAAGAGTTCAAATTTCTAGACAAATTCAGCTCTTACTTGGTAAACCACGATACGTACAATTGGCTCGGAAATGAACAATATTTCTCTGGCCACGGCGGCTGAAATGAGGATTTCGATTAGAAATCAGCCTTTGCATTCAAATCTTCACGCTGGCAGTGCAAAGATTGCGCAATCTAATTATTTCTAATGCATACCTGTTCAGTAGATTCCTCCTCCACGAACGGAGGCGTGGCGAATGAGAACGACAGCAATACGAAGACGATGAATGTAAATACATAATATAGAATAAAAATGCTGGCCAATGTCGAATCCGAATTTGAACGCTGAAAGAAAAACGCTCGATTCGCATGACGCCAACAAGATCAGACAACTATTTCACTCACCTTTCCAGCCAGAATAGCGCAAGATGAGGAGAATTCGAACATTCCAGCCAGCAGCGACGATAATATCATTAACCATACCGCTCGGCAGCTGGCCACGCGTTTCTTTTGCTGAGCAACCATTAAATATAAGCCCGTGATCTGAAAGAAGGTCGCAATTAGAACTGGCTTTAACTGCCAAAATACTAAACTTACGAAAGTGATCAATAAACCGCCAAACGAGAATGCGATTATCCATCTCCAACTGGACGCCAACGAACTGTGCATGGTTGAATAAACCAGTAACGCGACGAGGCAAAATATTGAACACGAAAAGATCATCTGAAAAACGAGGATTATCGCATCGATGCTAGCTGGCAAGTGATTGCGCAATATTAGACTTACTGGTCTGGATATATTCAAGAACGTCCATTCCATATCTTGAGCACTGGATCGACGTAGTTGACACAATTCGAACGGCACTAATGACCAGAATAGCAGGCACGGTAACCATAATAGGAATGTATGTTGAACGCATTCGGTGAATGCCCATTCGGTAAATAACGACGTGGACACTGGCGATGAATTATGCTAAAAGAGATCGGTGATTTTAGTACGCTTGATTGAGGAAGTCATGCTTCAGGCCTGAAGCACTGACCAAACAGGTCATGCATGAATTGCGCAATGTCAGACCAAATGGCCTTTATCAATGACCATCGATCAAACTCGCAAGCGAGCGTGTCATACCGACCATTGACATTGCGCAATGTCAAAAATTCCAAAGGCTTACCAGAGAGCTAAGGTGACAATCCAACAACGACATATTGCACCGGTTCCGATATTCGCCCAATACCTGAAAAGACAAGACGATCACAATCACAAACCAGCAAGCAAATCATCCAAGATATTCCAGGGATCTCAATCCCCGATCACGATCATAAACCAATCATTGATAAGATCCAAATTTTAATAAATGATCCAAAAAGTGTGAATGAACAAATAGGATTCCGAGATTTCAAATTCTGATCATCCCACGATTATCCGGCTTGTCGTTTCAACAAGACGTAGACTTGTTCCTTGATCCAATCCTTATTCTTGGGTACGTACATTTTGGTCGTTTTTTCTTGAACCAAACATCCCAAATCGGCCATTCGATCGATGAAACCGAACAATTGAGCCACGTCGTACGTGATGGCGGCCGATCGTGGATTCTGTTTCTTCAGATGTTCTTCGAATATCTTGCATATGCTCTCCAAGCAATCGTTCAAAGTTTCGAAATCGCTCCAGGTGCGGCTGAAAATGGAATCATGCGATTAGAGATTAGGCTAATCAGCGATGCCTGGATTGCAGGATCACATTTGGTTTTGGACAAGGCCCTCAGACTGATTCAAAATCTCGATCAGCTTACCTTTCGATCCGATCAGTCGGCTGAATCAATAATATCGTATGCGTCATCGTTCAATCGATATCTATAAAAACGATTACATTTAATCGATTTCCAATGATCACTGATCAAGATATGATGGAATGAACCATTTCAATCAAATAATCAAACCCTAAATAACTCAGGCGATTTAATGCCAAATTGAGAAATTATACAACTCAACGACGGATCCAGATAAAAGATATCATACAACATACAGTAATCCGGCTGAAATTCATCGCGGACGTTGATGTCTGTGTTCATACACGCGTTCATCACCGTATTTGGCCATTTTTTCACGACCATCCACGATCTTGACGTTGATTCTTTGCGAGATCGATGTCGATGTTCCGCTGGATGATGCTTTCTTCGAATCGATCACTACTCTGGACGCGACGCTTGAAGGTATCGATTGCTTTTCCGATCGTTTGACATCGTTCTTGTCTCTGTCGTTGGATGCTGACGAAGTAGATAATCGGAATGGCTTGATCTTTCCTGATTCATTCGGTACGTGAGGCTTCCGTTGCGCTTCCGGTTCTCTGGGCCCATATGGAACGATGTCCAAATTCTTCCGATGCTGTTGGTCACTCGAGGACGCTGGTTGCGACGATGATGAAGCAGAATTCTTCTCCAACCGAAGTGATACCGCTGCTGCTTTCTCCAATCTCTCTCGACGTTCGTAAAATGGATTTGTCTCCACATAAGCCTAGAATGTTCTTCTCATTACAGGGTCCAGAATAACCAAAACACACTTACTTCGTAATTCTTGTTGTGACCGGAACTCTTCAGATGTGATTCCGCGCACAACGAATCGCCGGAGAACGCCTTGCATAACGTGCAGTAAAACGCCGTTGATGGAACGAGGAATTCGGTACCTGAAAAGAGACCTTTTGCACCACTATCGAAGGTGATAAAGTGTAAGAATACCTTTGAATCCTTTAAATGCGCCCACGCCTTGGCTTTTGGATGACGACTTGGATTCTGCTGGCATCCAAGGTCGGTCCATTAGATCGAGATTCTGAAAGATAACAACCATCAGTACAATGCCATAAATAATAAGATTACATGCTTACCGCTTTATGTTTATGAGAATGCAAGTGTTCCAACCATTCGTACACGTTGGCTGATACAGAATTGCAATGCTTGCACCAATGCGAGCCGGGATCGAAGTATTCAACGTTCTCCTCGGTTTCCAGTTTCGACTTCTTCGCTGCCACCTCAACGGCTGTCGTATCCGCAGGACGTTTGATTGGATTCGAATTCGTGTGCTTCGACGTGGTCTGAAAAAGGATTTTGATCAGAAGAATGAAATACCTCGCTGATAATCATACCTTTGAATCTTTCTTCAATTTACCCAGCCGCTTCTCCTCAATTTCCAACGCTTTCAGATCGGCGTCTTTCTGCTTCGCTAGACTTTTCATTTCCTTTTCGATGTCTTGTTGCAGCGCTTCGTTGTCGATAATAAGCGGATCTTTCTTCGGATCGGACTTGTGGCGTTGCAATTTTCGACACATTTCATTGTGCTGTTTCTTCAAACGCGATAATTCGTCCTCGAACGCTTTGCGTCGCTTCTCGTAATTGTCCAAATTGCTTTTCAACTTGGCGATCTGAAATCGGAACACGTTATTACTTCGGATGTGATAACTCAAGTGGTCATATTACCTTTTCTGAAATGGTCTTCGTTTCCGAAACTGTCGTGTCCTTCTTCGCCACCACGTTGATCTTCTTCGTTTTGGAGATCTTGGCGGATGAAGACGAGCTTTTCCCATTCTTCGGTTTCTCCTTGGACTTCGATTTCTTCTCTTTCTTCTTCCGATCGCTGCGTTTCCTTTTACTGCCGTGACGATTCGAGTCCGATGACGATCTCGACGAGGACGAAATCGAAGAACCGCTGCTGATGGATCGACTCCGGCGTTTTGACGTCGATTTGCGAACCGCCGAGTTGGTCGACGACTTCGCATTTCCCGACGCGCGTTGTTGAAATTTGGAGATTAATCCTTTCAACGCCGTAGACACTAAAGCGTGTTTCGCCGCCGACGCTGCCAATCCAGCCGACGACGAGATCTGATCAGCCATGCTCGAATTGACCGTAGACGTTGACGCATTGGTCGGTTTCTCTTGAACGTTCGATTTCGAAATTTTCGGTTGGCTGGCCAAGGAGAATTTCTTCTCCAATTCTTTATATCTCTCTTCTCGACTTCGCTCGTAATGTTCGAAATCATCGGCCGTCGGTAGGGACGATTCTGAAAATAATATGGATGTAAAAATCAAGGTGAATTTATGGAAGCAAATTCCTCTCATTCCACAAGAAAATCATCACCTCCTCACCTGTTCTGGTGTTCAATAATTCGGCCATAAATAAAGATGCCATTTCCGTCGATGAATCCATATTGGAGGAAGCAGAAGTTTCATGGGCGATATTTCCAACATCGCCATTTCCAGAATTCGATTGAACTGCAACGTTGGCCAACGTTTCCAAAAGGCTGCTCAAAGTGTCCGTAGCATTTCCGGTCGTTGACGAAACTGCGGCGCCGTTCGCCGATAATAATGATTGCAACGCTGATAACGAATCCATAGCGTCCAAAATCGGTCGAATTTTGGGAATTCCCAAAATGAATTTTGCGATTGTTTTCGGATGATAAAGTGTATAAAAGTGGATATATCCAAGGGGTTAGAGTAAAACTATATCACGGAATTTGATGCATAACTTGACTAAATATCAAAATCAATGTGAACTATCCAACTGATCGAAATCGATCTCCCAAAATTCATCGATAATATTTTTAATTATCCTTCCTGCAAAAATGCCAGCCGCGCACTTCATTTTCACTGCTGAAATCCGAATTTTACCATGACTCTTTACATCAAATTATGTTTTGGTCTGCTAAAACCCGCGGAAATGTCGTGCACGAAAATTCATCGATTTTCACGTATTATTTCCCAAAATCTTCGTATTTCCGTTTTATTTCGGCCATCATTCTTTCAATAAGTTTACACTATCAACTGATTTTAATCTCTGTCAACACCGCGTTTTAGTGGATGTAGAAAGGAAAAGGTGATATTTCCATTTTCTGCCGAACATTCTTTTCACAGGCTCTATTTTTAGAAAACACCAAAGAATGGCGAATAATCCGGACGACGAATTGTACAAAACCGTGTATATGGTGTCGTTTCGAAATTACGCCAGAAGCGTCGCATGCAATCCAGCGGTAAGCGGAATTTTGCCATTCAGTTTTTGCTGGTTTTTTTGCAAGAATTATATGTCATTGCCTTCTTTTTGCAGAATGCGGATCAATTCGTTATTGGCGAGGCGTATGCTCGTTTGGTAGTTCATGGTATTCGCAATCGAGAACCGCTGGCTTATATTTCGGTAAGATTTTAGATTGCATTGAATGCAATCGCTTACATTTTCATCCAGAATCATCTCATGACAATGTATATTTTTCCAGCTGCCAAGTACTGGCAATTTTAATGCGAGGAACGTTGTGACGGCATGTTCGTATTCTCGTGACGGTCGTAAAGTAAGTGCTTTCACTTCTTTTGTATGGCCATTGCTTATCTGACTCGTTTCTTCAGGTTGTTTGCACGTTGCACTCGCAAAAGCTATGCGTCGTCGATGTGGAAGCATGCAAGGCGGTCAGGATTTACGATAATTGTAAGCGGCCTTTTTCTTATTATATCAGGCATGGATTGAATGAGTTCTAATTTCAGGCGCTTACAAAACGCAGCTGAAATCAGGTTTGGCGGTCGATTGGTCCAGAGATCATTTGGTCGCTTCGACGGACGTTGGAGGAAAAGGAATTACGTTTTACGATTGTCGCCAGCCTTCTCCTATTGATTCTATTTCGAAGGTAAACAGAATGCTTCAGCAGCTGTCAGGCGTTCTTTACAATTCACTCGCGTTTCAGGTGCATTTAACTTGGGTGCCGGATATGGAATTCGTTCCGGACGGTTGGCCGTGGAGTCGATATTGCAATTGTTTATTAACCGTATGCACGGATGGACAGATGAAGGTAAAAATGGAATTTGGCTATTGGTCCAGTTTAACATGAGCCGTTTTTTCAGGTGATCAGCATTGATGGCAAACTTCTGGACGTGGTCGACGTTGGGCATATTTCGCACGGATGCGCCTTGACGCCTGAATGTTTCGAGGGCGTTGATAGGACCTTTGCAAGTAAGACATTCAGAAATCTTCAGTCAGATCCGGTAGAATAAGTTATGTTATTTTGTAGGTTTTGCAACCGTTGCTGGCGAATGTCTTTCCACCGTGCTGCCTGATTTCGGTTTGGACAGGAAGATCGCCCTGCCGCAATCGGCTACTGCACTTCGACTGAAGTAAACAAGTTTCCGCCTTTTGTCTTATCTGAGAAATGATGCGGATTTCTTTCAGATTCTCATCCAGCGGCAGCCGTGCATTTGTTGCATGCGACGATGGTTCGGTGCGATTCTATCAGCGTCTTCCTCAAGCATTACGAGAACAAGGATCGTTGAAGCTGCACAAACAAGCTATTTCCGATTTGGCGATCTCTGCTTCTGATGAACGTAAGTACATTCTGCCAGTGGCCGAGCTCTTTCTTCAAGACTAATGTGGACATGCTTTTCCAGATATTATCACAACGTCGGAAGATGGACGCGTGCACGTGACCAATGTCGGTCCACCAAACCATGGAACAACGGAATGGTTCGAAATCGCATAACGTCTTTCGGCAATTCCCATTCATTTGATGTTCAATTTCATCATCGCAAGGTACGGAAATCTCGTCAATTGGCTCAGGGGTTTTTTTTATAAGTGGGAATAGTTTTTACACAAATCAGGATGCTGCCAGCGTTTTAAACCTGCGCCAGGTATAAATGCGTTTTTTTGTTACTATTTTTTGTACTAAGTAAGCTTTTTTGCATTTCTTGAGAATGAACACTGCCATGTGCCCCTGTTTTTACTTAGCTATGATCAATCGATACTTCTTTTCGTGAATGGGGATTATTCTTTGTATATGTACATCTGAGATGTCTTTCATTGCAACGGTATATTTATCGATTTATTGGTGATTGGTGCTGATTTTGCTATTGTATAATATAAATTGCAGTGAATGGTGCTGATGATTCTTGGACGCAGTTGAATCTGCTGATATATTTTGATCAATATCTGATCTTGACTATATGTAATGCGATTATTTTTTAGGCAAAATCGATATTGTGCATAATCGATCGGTGATCACGATGGCCGCGAATGGTGATTATTCGAGGACGTACAAGATCACGGATCAAGTGGAATTGGCGCCGTTGCGTAGTTTGGACGATTTCCTATTGAGCGCCGCTCGATTCCAATTGCCTCAATTCAACGATTTAAATCGGTGGTCGAATCGAATCACGGCCAATTTGATGTATTATCAAACGAATTACTTCTTCGTCGGATTGATCATATTCTTATTCATCAGGTAAGCTCGAGGCAGTGATCGCAGGTTCTGTCCAGGCGGATCTCATTGATCAGCTGATCAATCAACCGATTGAGACCCAAATTGCAGAGCTGATTCATGGCCGTTTTTTCAGCATGCTCAATCCACGCGACGTGATTTTGGGATTGGCCACCGTCGCGATCATTCTGGCAGCGTTCGCTTTCGCTACGACCACTTATACGGATGTGGCCGCATTCCGCAAGGATCATCAATTGATCAGTATCGGCATTCTACTGATCGCCGGCTATATTTGCGTTTATATGGTCAGTTCAATGATGGTGTTCATTTTCTCCATCGCCTTTCCAATGTTGGGTAAGTGTTTTTGATCACTGGAATGGTGATCATCGATCAACGTGATCCTCGGATTTTCAGTGGCGTTCATTCACGCGTCGCTTCGTATGCGCAGTTTGAAGAACAAATTGGCCAATAAAGCCGAAGCCGCCGGAATCACCAAGACGGTTATGGGTCATATTTTGGATATTCTCGGATGCAAACCGGAGCTGACGCGTGTTGATTAGGCGATAATATTTATCGATCCGATGATCACGGATGATATCGTGCAATTCGCGGGACGGGTTCTATATTTATGAATTGTAACCATCATTCCATATTTGATGATTTGGATTATTATAATCTAATATTCAATGAGCAAACCGCCTCATAACTAGCGTCAAAATGGCACCTATGGTCAACGATAACGATCGATATCTATCTTCATCTTCCCACCGTATCAATCGTCCCATCAGGCCGCTCCGAAATTCATTTGAGGTCCGCCGAACGGTAGCGTACCACTAGACGATGACGACGTTGGATGCGACGGAGATGGTTTCGGTGGCAATGCCGACGGTTCTTCGAAACCAGGATTTCCTGAAACGGAATCCATATTAGGTCTCGCGTTGTTGAGCACGAGACAAGATCTGGACTTACTAAGTTTGAATTCTTCGGCCGAGAATCGCGTGATGAGTATACCAACGCCTTCGATTAATCCCAATAATACGGCACCTGAAAGAAAGGATGGTCAGTTTCTGTACACGGATTCCGCGATCTTTGGTGCATGAAATGGACAGGCCCCGTCTGAATACGCACTGAGGGTAGGGAAAGGCGGGTCCCGCAATCGACTGGCTGTCAATCACCAGGCACCCCTCCGAAATGATCACTGGTACGACCATCATGGTCCAATCTGAATACACTGCACTCACCAACAACAGCCGATCCAATCATGGTTGGCACACCGGCTCGCATGGTCAATAACGCTCCCGTAGCGCCGCCGGAAATGATGGAATTCAAAGCGTCCTCTTTCTTCCTCATCTTGACCAGCATACAATCCACTGAACTGAACGTAAATCCCCACATTGCGAATTGACCTGGAATATAATACCATTGGTTACTGTATAACGGAAAATTTTCGCGGACACCCAAAATTTGGGCTATTCGCGGCGGAAAAATTTCGCGGTTTTGAAACTATTTGAATTTTTGTCTATACTTTACATGGGAAAATTGAAGGTTCGCTGCGGAAAAATTTCGCGGTCAGTGACCAACCGCGAAAACCGCGAAAATTTTCCGGGCGAAATAATTTTCCGTTATACAGTAGATGATAAGGATTATAAAATCTAATCAAAAATCATACCTCCTGTAATTGGTGCCCGTAATTTCATCGTTTTTACCATCTCGCGTAATCGACTAGTACCCTGAAATAAAATGCTCGCGTTTAGAATTGAAAAAACGTTAGAGAATAGCGCTGATCGGCGCTATCTCCGGAAATCACAGATTCCAAGAATTTCCGTAAATTCACTTACGGGAGTAGCTGCTTTATATCCTTTGAACGCGTGAAATATCGAACCGCCGGCTAATCCCATGGCAAAAGCGCCGCCGCAATCGTCCACGATTCGCAAAGGGCTGAAAAAAAACGAAAATTTCTCAATATTCTGATAATAAAAGAATACAAAAGCACTTACCATGGTTCTCTGGCGTATTCTTCCATCGTAAATGATTCTGGTTTAATATCCGATGATTAAAACGTCGTCGATGATGAAATCCCAAATGATGTCGGTTGAAAAAATATTATCGAATGGATTTTTCGTCGATTTCGTCAGAAGTAACGGCCAACGGAATATTCCAATTTCACACGGCTGTTTAAAAACACGTCACTCCTGAAACGAGGACATTGCATATTTGATAAAAAGATATGCCAATATACAAGATACCAAGGTGTTGACACCATGAAGATGTTCAAAAATCACAAAAGAGTTCAGTGTCGCATCTTATATTGCTAATAATGCAGAGATTGGTCATTGACCAATGCCAAAAGTGATAAAAAATAACACCTTTCTGATCAATTTCCGTCTTCTTACTTCCTCTTGTCGGCGTGTTTCTTATGCGATTCGCAATACATTGAGAAATTGGATTCTTTCAACACGCATCCTGAAACCAGACCGATTCAGTTTAGTTGCCATTGAAAATATATCAATGCTTAAGCTTACCTGTTGCTGTGGCGCATGGATAATGGAAATTCTGGTAACATCCTTTCATGTTGCACGCAATACTGGCTCCATACTTTTCGCATCGATAACATTCCTGAAATGAAAAACCTGTCAGCAATTTAGCTAATGAATAATGCAAGTATACATACCTTTCCCCAATACTTCGGCAGATTCTCTTCCAATCCGGTGATTCCCCATCCTCGGAGCAATATTCCAGGCGCCCAATATACGCAATCCCCATGAAACCAGAGATCGTAGAAAACGCCAACATCCGTTTCGGATTTCGATGGGCCAGCGTTCGTCTCGGAAGATCCTTTCCAACGGTATTCGCTGCTGAATTTATCGACGAACGGCGGCCAGAACGAGTTTTCGCTCAATTTCACGTGATACGGTCCAAATAGATCGCCCAAATCGTCCACGCACGGGCCGCGTTGGCAGAAGCAGCAGATCCAAGGCGTTTTCTCCAAATATACACCGTCCGGTTTGGTGGCTTTGTTGAAGCCGGTCTCTTCCAATCGCGTGAATAATTTATCGTACGTCGATGGATTGACGATTTCGTGCGGGAACGCTGGATCATCCGTAGCGCGTTTAACCATCGGACCGCGTTCAACTTCGATTCTTGTCTTTCTCGGATTATCCTTCTCGCCTCGTTTCAATAATTTGCTTTTCAATTCTTCCGCATCCGCATCCGAATCTTGACCGCGTGTAGCTCGTCGTTTCTGTCTCTTCCCTTTTTTCGACCTCAATTTTTTGCGAGACGACGATCGTTTGACGCCGTTCTTCGCATTGGACGACGGTGTTGATTCGGCAGGCGGCTCGATAGGATCGTCTTTGACAATCGGATCGGGTTCTGATGGCATTTCTTCCGCTTCTTGATCGTCGCCGTTGATGATTGGATGAGGTTCAGCGGATATTTCTTCCTCGTCGTCATCGCTATTCACAATTGGATGAGGTTCTTCTTTATCCAGAACGGGAGGTGCATCGTTGGAGTCGAACGATTCATCTTTGCTATTTGAACTGTCAGCGGAAGGAGTTTTCCTCTTGGCCATTCCGAACCTGAAAAATGAGGATTTCAATTTTTCAAAAAACCGAGAAATCCGCCAACACAGCAATGAAAACGCATCGTACTTACCTCACGCAATATATCGACCTCTCAAATAATGCGAAATTACTCAGAAAATATGCAGAATATCAATACGATTTCTCATAATATATTGAATTTTTTTTCCAATTTCTGGAATTTTTAGCTTTACCAACTGCTCCCGCCTGTTAGCAGCCTATATCAATCTGACCGGTTTGTACCTGAGCATCAGATGCCCTACCCGCCAATAGCAGACATCACCTGGGAATTTTATCAAAACAGGTGCATTTCCGGCCTCGGGGGTTATGTAAATATTGGAGGATTGGAAAGTAATTTTGGAACGTTCAACGTTTCCTAATCACGCGTCATAAATAAACATTTATCTTCGGCGGCGAGAACGTAGTGGAACGTGTTATTTCACTGACGGCGGATATTTTACGACCGACAGTTGGCATTCGTTCATTCGGTTTTATTCTTCCTTCTTCGACTATTGAGTATTGAAAATGTTAAAACGACTGTCATCGGCTTCTACGGCGGTCATTTTTCAAACGATGGCGCCTCGGGCGATGTCTGTAATTGCTTCCAATCGACGTAATTTTTCAACCACCGCTTCGCCGGAAGAAGTATTGGCCGACTCGTATTTGCCCATGGAAGAGCAACGTTTTCCAAGTTTCTCCAAAATGGTAAGCGTTTTAATATCATTTTAATGATTAGGAATGCAAAGGTGCATGTTTCAGGTGGAATTCTATTACGATCGTGGGACTAAAGTTATTCAACCGAAATTGGTGGAAGAAATCAAGAAGAAGAAAGCTCAACAATCGGTGGATAATATCCAGAAAGTGGTCGAAGGTACATTGGCCAATATTCGTCCGGCCAATAAAGTCCTGCATATTACGTTTCCGTTGCGTCGTGATAATGGCGTTTTCGAGATCGTGGAAGCCTGGCGATGCCAGCACAGTGAACATAGGACGCCGTGCAAAGGAGGTACGTAATTCTGATTATTCTGATCATTCTCATGCTGTGGTGAAATACTAGCAGTATTGCATTGCCTCGATTTTAGGTATACGGTTCAGCGACGACGTACACGAGGACGAAGTGAAAGCTTTGGCCAGTTTGATGACGTTCAAATGCGCCGTGGTCGACGTTCCATTCGGCGGCGGCAAAGGTGGCGTCAAGATCGATCCGAGAAAATATAGCGAGAGCGAAATAGAGAAGATCACTCGTCGTATTGCTGTTGAATTCGCCAAGAAAGGATTTCTCGGTAAGCAAATTTTTGTCAATTGTTGGCATAGAATATCACCTGCGTTGCATTCTAGGACCCGGCATTGATGTGCCAGCTCCGGATGTTGGTACCGGTGAACGTGAAATGGCTTGGATTGCTGACACTTACGCCATGACCGTCGGCCATTTGGATCGCGACGCTTACGCTTGCGTGACGGGTAAACCAATTACTCAAGGCGGTATTCATGGACGAGTTTCTGCCACTGGAAGGGTAAGCATAGATTTTCATACTGTTTGCCTTACTAATCAGCGTTGTTTTCAGGGCGTTTGGAATGGCACCGGCGTTTTTATCAACGATCCTCATTATATGAGCAAAATCGGTTTGACGCCTGGTTTCAAAGACAAAACCTTCATTGTTCAGGTAAGCATAAGCTGGATCTAATTTTTCAAGAGCTGTGCGGCTGCTTGTGGAAACCAGTTCCCATTTTCGCATTGTGAAAATGCGAGTTTTTCCCCCAAAAGATGTCTGACAGTATGGCGCATCTCAAACGTGTTTGTTTTCAGGGATTCGGCAACGTTGGTCTGCATTGTATGCGTTACTTCCACCGAGCCGGAGCGAAGTGCATTGGCGTTGTTGAATATGATGGAGCAGTTTACAACCCGGCCGGTATTGATCCTAGGGAATTGGAAGACTGGAAAATTGTAAGTGCTTCCTTCTTTCGCATCATGATGACTACGTTGATTGAAGTTCGCTTATTTTCAGGAGAAAGGCACCATCACCGGTTATCCAAAGGCCAAACCGTACACCCCGAAGGACGATTTATTGTACCAGAAATGCGACATTCTCATCCCAGCCGCTTTGGAGAAAGTTATTACGAAAGATAACGCGCACAAGATCCAAGCTAAGGTAATTTGAGCACCTTTTCACGGCCCAGTTTTGAACCTTCATATTTACTTTGCAGATTATCGCGGAGGCGGCTAATGGACCGACGACGCCTGCTGCCGACATCATTCTGATAAAGAACAACGTCCTAGTCATTCCAGATCTATTTATCAACGCTGGCGGTGTCACGGTTTCGTATTTCGAATGGCTGAAGAATTTGAACCATGTCAGCTATGGTCGGCTCACGTTCAAATACGAGAAGGAGAGCAATTATTTGCTGCTTGGTAAGTATAGATGTACTTGGGCAATATGCCTTTGATCATGTTCAATCTTGGAGTTGAGTTACATTCCATCCACCACCTCTTTCAGGCAGTGTTCAAGAATCGATTGAACGGTCGTTAGGAAAGCAATCTGGATCATTGCCGATTACGCCGAATCAACAGTTCCTGGCTAAAATTGCTGGTGCATCCGAAAGGGACATTGTGAATTCCGGCTTGGCTCAAACTATGGAACGTTCTGCGCAGGTAAGCAGTCGAGCAATGACTCCAAAGAAGGCTGGTTTAATCAGTCATGTTCTGATCATTTGCCAATTCTAATATTCGAAGTAACGGGGTCACCATTTTTCAGGCCATCATCGAGACGGCGCAGAAGTACAATTTGGGTCTGGATCTTCGTACGGCAGCTTACGCCAACGCTATTGAGAAAATCTTCTACACGTACCATGTTGGAGGATTCACTTTCACATAGATAACAAAGAGAAGGGTGATTTTTTTTTGCAAGGTGATAGTACCAGAAAAGTGGACATTTTGATAGCCTGAGCTTCTTTTCTTTCGGTGTCGGAAATGCCCGGATCATAGCTTTTAACTTCCGGTTCATAATATATATTAATTTGAGGAAATTAAACAAATTAGATAAAACAGTCAAATGATTAATGTCAAAGTATAATCAACAAAATCAGAGGTCCATCGAGCAACAAAATCGACAGCGGATCAAATTTCGTAAAATGCTCCCATTTGTCCATGTTCATTCATCATCACTATCTTCTTCATCATCATCGTCGTCTTCCTCGACGTCATCATTTTCGTCCTCGTCTTCTGATTCGTCTTCATCACGCTGAGGCGCCTTCTTTTGTACAGCACCGTTCTTCGAAGTTGCAGACGGTTTCGCGGCTTTGCTTGGTGTCGCAGCTTTGCCTGCTTTCGCTTTCTTTGACGGCGGCGGCTGATCATCATCTGTAAATTATATCCGGTCAGTGTCGAACTGATCGGAAAGAAGCAGCTCATACCTGATTCTTCTGCTTCGTCCGATTCATCCTCATCGGACTCTTCCAATTTCTTTGGCTTGGCTGCCGCTCCGCCTTGCTTCGCCTTCTTGGCTGATCCCTTCGCTGCTGCACCGCCTTGTTTCGTTGCCTTCGCTGGTGGCTTCGCTGCAACACCTGAAATAAAGGGACGTTAAAGTAAGGACTTTGGCAGATCCATTTTGATGCAAAATAACGAACGCAGAAACATTTCAGAGAACTCTGCTACCCTTGCTGACACTTACCAGAATCAGAATCCTCCTCCTCGTCGCTGCTGTTGCCCTCGACCTGGTCTTCGTCGTCTTCATCGCTTTCTTCAAATGTACGTTTGCCAGGTTGCTAAAACCAAACGCAGATTAGACTTTCAAGAAAGCTGCATGTAAGAAAAGACGCACCGTCATGCCTCCACGGCCTCTTCCACCTCGTGAACCGCCTCGAGAATCATCAACGCCACCTCGACCTCGGCCGCGGAATGCTTTGTTCGGAGATCCATTTTGCGACTGATCGATTTCCTCATCGCCGCTATCATCGAACTGCTTCTTCTTGGACATCTGAAATGATGGATAATAACCGTGAGATAAAGAATCAAGGAACAAAATCTACATGCTTACCCCGCTATTTTTGAATCCACCTTGTCCTCCTGCGCCTTCGGATTTCGGAGTTTGACATTTATGGCATTCGGTACGGAAAGCGAAATTGTTGTTGTTGCAGCTGGGGCAATCCCAATCGCCTTCTCGAGGGGTACGATTTCCGCCGCCGCCACGTCCAAAACCGCCACCGCCACGACCTCTGCCTCCACCGAATCCACGACCGCCAAAATCACCACCTCTGCCGCCACGAAATCCACCACGATCGCCACCGAATCCACGACCACGGCCTCGACCTCCACCGCCATCACGATCACCAAATTTCCCACCGCCGCCGCCGCCGCCAAATCCTCGTCCACCACGAAATCCACCCTAAAAAAGCGAATTTTGCTCATTAAAATTTCAAGGTCAACTGGCTGCTTATAGGAAGCACATATATTATCAGCTAAATGCTGTACTCAATGCTAATTATAATTAATTATGCCTCAAATTATTTCTCCATGCTTCGCAATAGCCAAAATAATATTCCAATTTTTTAGCTGCAAATTGGCCAAAATTCGCCTGTTATTACAGGATTATATAAAATTTGTTCCAAACGAGGGATCCTACCCTGTAATCTTGATCGCTTATTTTATTAAATTACATGCTTCTGCTCAATTATCAGAATTCTTTTCTATTGTGGCTGAGCATGAAAATATGTCAAAATTTCATTTTACAGCTGCCATAAAAATGCCAGAATTTATAAGAAAATTTCAATAACTCACCCTTCCACGATTACCAACTTCTCCACGATCCATTATGAATGCTGAATAAATTCTTTGATAAAATCAGAATGATGAATACAATATCCAAAATATTCTGTTGACGATGGATTTTCGTATTTTTACGATGACTTTACCAAAATTCCACTCCACTTCCTTCTTCTACACAGACTCGTGCTCTTTCGTCGAAATCCATTCTCAATCAACCGCGCACAGCAGAAGAAATCCCATCACGGCTGGCGTTGAGCCTGCGACCAGGGTGCGCGTTGAGATTACTGTAACCGCTTCGGCCGTCTTACTGTAATCGCTTTGCAAATCCTAGAATTTTAGTTTTCTTTGCAAAAATTCAATGAAAAATGTATTCAGCATCATTATTTCTACGAAAATGGACCGCATTATCTACGATTCCAATTCGTACGCGTCGACGAGATCACGCGCAAAGGCAATTGGCCAAACGATTGGCCAATCGGTTAAAAAGGAAAGAAGAAAAAGAATTGCCCAAATTGAGTAAATTCGAACAAATGTTGGCAAAGAAAGCCACGACTGCGTAAGTGCGATTTTCTGAATCATTTTAATAGCTATTAATTGCTGCGATTCAGAATTTTTTTCTTCTGAATCACATTGCATAAATGCGAAATGTGAAAAATTCAAAAATTAATTTTTCAGGGCCTCGGCATCGCAAATTCATCCGGCTCGATTAATTACGATTCCGGATTTACCATCGAAACCGGAAGATGCGCAAATTCCCTGGTTATTGGAAGATTATTTCCCTCAAGTTTACAGCGTTCAAGATGGATTAGCTTATTTCCGAGAAATCAATCAGCCGAGTATTCTCAATCGACCGGATGCATTCGTGCAAATTCGATTAGACGTGAATATGAATACGGAGAAAGCCGTGAGTATGAATGATTTTAAAAAAATTCATCTGCTCGACCTCCGTTTATTTCAGAGCAAATTCTTGACGGATATGTCCAAAGTAATCGTATTTCCTCATCCGTATCCTCACAGCGAACGTCGATTGATTCTCGCCTTCGCCAAGGACGTCAAAAATCAAGTGGCAGCCGCTGAAGCTGGAGCCGAAATCGTCGGTGGTCCAGAATTAGTCAGAAAGGTACGTTATTGATTGTAATTTTTATAGCGAATGATAACCTTTCGATGTTTCAGATTATCAAAGGCGTATTGCGAGTGGACGACGTGGATTACGTGGCTTGTCACGCGGATATGTTGCAAGATGTGACGCCGTTACGTGGATTATTGAAGAATAATTATCCCAGCATCAAAACAGGTTGGTATTTTTTTATGATCTCCTTGACCAGGAGGCTAAATGACGCCTCTTTTAGGCAATGTTAGCCTGGACGTAGCCGCGTTGGTCAGATATTTCCAATTCGGTGTCAAGGCGACAGTGAAGGCGGATAAACGGTATCCGGAATACGGCGTTTGCTCGTGCAATATTGGCAAAGTAAGATCAGAATTACAATGCTAGTAATTAGCAATGCAGAATATTTGCATTTTAGCTGCACTGGCCGGACGAGCATTTGGAGAATAACATCAACGCTGTGATCAAGGAGATTTCCAGTTTGAGGCCGCCCACTGCGAAGCTTGGTGAGTGTTATTCAGGTTTCAATGATCACTGAAGGTGCGATGCGCAGATTGTGCATGCATGCAATGGCTCTGCCACGCATTCTTCACCCAATATTCCCAATCTAATACGCTGATTTTCAGGCCAATTCATACACCGTGCTGTCTTGATGGTGCCGCCGGAACCTGATTACTTCGTGATTGATCATCTGGTTTACGCTCCTCCAATACCGACCGATCAACCAGTCGAGGAGAAAACGAGAGGAAAGAAGAAGAAGAAAGCAATCGAAGTGGAGGAACCGCCGCCGGAAGAACAAACAGAAGCAACTGCAACGCCGACATGATTGGCATCGAATTTATGCAAGATTCTTGCGTATTAATCATCTAATTCGCTCATCGTTGCGTCAGTGATATTCTGATGTGTGACCATACCGCTTTGGGTTAGGCTAAAATACATAGCGCTGTATGAAATCTGTCTAATTTGATGAGTGTTACAGGTATAATTTTACCTGAGATTTCTGAAATTGTTGAGTATTTCATCGGTTTGTGCATCGAAATTTTCACTATTCAACTTCATGAGAAAGGTGTAGACTTTCTCCAATTTCGTGTACGGGATCATTTGGAGATTCGATTGATCGATACCTGAGGATACTTCGGTGAAGAAACTCAGGGTTTCCCGAAGGGTCTGCAAGGAGATTGCGCAATTTCGACGGCGCAGTGAGGCGTCATCCGAATGGACGCTTACTGATCCTAAATTCCCGCATATGATCGCGCAGAAATAATCGCGATCGATGGATGATTCGTATAATTGCCCTAATCCGAGTATTTCGCGTAATTGGATAGTGGAATATTCGCGAGATAACCACCATTGCCTCAAATCGTCCACTGGTATCCGACTAATACCAGAGAACTGAAATCGATACTGATCAACGAGTATGATCAGACGGATCAATATTGATCAAATTACTTCGGAGTAAAGATTTTTGCATCCGTTCAAATCGATCAGTGATCCGTCGTTATTCGTGTACGCTTGCTTTACGCGTTCATCGATGATTTCTCGCAAATTCGACTCTTGCAACGGATCTGGCCTTTGGTCAGATTGCGCAATTTCGTTGAAATATCTGAAAACGGTGTTCGACCGTTTGTGCGAGAAGATTGACCCGCGGGCAGATTGCGCAATTAGCAGATTGGTGAAATTGCGCAATTTTCGTGCAAAAATTGTCACTCACTTCGCCGACCATGCGAGTAAATCTTGAGGTTGAGTTCGGAGTACAGATTTTGCGTATTCTTTCAAAATTCCAGGTAAATGTACGGGAATTTGTACGGTACCTGTTGGAATTCTCTTTTCCATACTTCTTTTTTCCGGGTGTATAAAATTGACCAGTAGCTTATGAGGATTTTATTCATGTTGGGATCTGCCGTTCGCATGTTCTCTCTGTCTCTGTCTCTCGTTGTTAAGGAAACGAGACTGGAATGAATAAAATGAAAATCAATCACGCAATGAAGCGATAGAAAAGCTTCCGGTTCTTTCGATACTCTTGTTTTTCCACGATCAATATTATAAACAGCCAACATGAAAATTCGAATTACCGCTACAAACGGCTAGGAATTTCACGACTGCTTATATCAAATCACCAAGCAGACCGAAAATGTGCGCCAAAACTAATAAAAATTTTCGAAAATATTGGAAATTTCGCAAATATTTTGGATCGTCTAAAATTCGATATTTTGACGTATTGATCAGTGATTTTTGGATTATCTCAATCAACGTATACACGAGAATGGCCAGCAACGAGAGAACGACCGTTACGACGGCGGAAATTCCGACAATTTCATCGCCCGTGGTTTTAATTCGTCCACCTCAAATGACTCAATCGTCTCATTCATCTCACGTACGCGTTACAACTCCAGCTTCCGTTGGTCGAGTTGGTCAAATATTAACGCCAGCCGGTCAATCGGTCGGTGGAGGCGGTGGATTTGTTTTACGTGGAAATCAATTGGTTCGTATGCCTGCTCGTGGTCCAATGCCAGCCGAAGCCGGAATATCGCCGTTGCAAGTTCGCTTGGTTTCGGCTAGTGGATTGGTCAAACAACAACCGTTTGTGGCCGGCGGACCTCAATTCAGGGCTGCGGTGAGTATAATTTTCAATGTTATTCATTTTTTGGCATTTTGCCAAATCCGGGCTTGGAAACCTTGAAATGCATTGCATTCCATTTTGCAGGCACCAGGAGCGGTGGATCCGAAAACCAAGCAACCATATCAGCTTGTCTCGTCTCAAGGTAATCCTCAAGGTAATATTTATTTAATCTGTCATCATCTAAAAATTTAGCGCATGCTCATTTCAGTTGTGGTCGTGAATTCGGGCGTCCAAGGAGCTAGAGGAAATCGTGTTCAAACGGTAAGCCATATATATTTCTGCTTTGTATTCTTGTATAAAGCGTCTGAATTTTCAGAAATCAGCAGCCGGAGCCAGAGGCGAAAGTCCGCTCGTCGTTGACGAACAGACAGGTCTGACCGGTCTCCAAACGCTGACGTTGTCAGCTGCTTTGAAGAGGTAATCTTTTATCAGATATTTTCTCATTCTATGGTAATGTCAATTATTTTTCAGGGGTAGTCGTATGGCTGGACAAATCGGCAGGAAACCATGCAATTGCACGAAATCTCAATGCTTGAAGCTGTAAGTCATTCGATGCATTCGTAATTTGCGCAGATTTAATCTAAAAATTATTTCAGGTATTGCGAATGCTTCGCCAATGGCGAATTCTGTCGCAATTGCAACTGCACGAATTGTCACAATAATTTGGCATACGAGAATGAACGCAGCAAATCGATCAAGACCTGTCTGGAGAGGAATCCGTACGCGTTCCAGCCGAAAATTGGTAAGATGAGAAGTACTTTTCAGTCATGCAAATTCTAATGTGAACTTGTATTTTAGGGCGTGGCCGCATGGATATTGAACGCCTTCATAATAAAGGATGCAACTGCAAGAAATCCAATTGCTTGAAGAATTATTGCGAATGTTATGAGGTATGTACCTTGATTTGATTGATAAGCGCTGCAGTCTCCTCTTGTTTCAGGCAAAAGTTGGATGCACGCCACGTTGCAAATGCGTCGGTTGCCGAAACACGGAAAGCGATCGATTGAACAAATTCCGTGGTACTGGCGGTTTGCAAAGTTTGGCCAGTGCTGCTAGCATTTTGGCTGGCACCGGTCCACAAGCGCCCGATAGCCGTCGGTCGACAGACAGTCCAGCAACGGAAGCGTCGTATGATAAACCAGATCCCAAGAAGTAAGAAGGCCTCGCCGTATACTGGCCTGTACTGATAATCACGTTTTTCAGGATGCCGTGGTATTACATGACGGACGATGTCGTCGAAGCGACGTCGCTTTGCTTGTTGGCCAAAGCGGAACAAATGGAATTCAGAGCCACGTTCACCGAGACGGAAATGCAAAGAGAAATTCTGAAAGAATTCGGACGCTGTCTGCAGCAAATCATCGGTTCGGCCACGAATTGAATCCGACGATATTTCGATCAGGATGATCGCATGCGAAGATAAATTCCATCTAGCTGCATATTCATTATCATACCCATTATGCTATTGATATCATTTCAAGGATTATCGATGTTTATATATCGAATTTTTGTCAATAATCACTCGATAATATCTGCTATCTATGTATTTTTTCAATGTATTAACCCAAAATTCAACCAACATTGACATTATGTCAATTTCAAACTTCAACGGATATTCTCGAAACAATATTTGAAAGGAATCATCATACCATCTTATCTTTCCTTCCTCGCAAAACCCTCTTGATCAATCCGACGGAATTTGGACGTCGCCGTTTCGGATCTTCTCGATAACGTCGTGCGGATGTTGACCTTCGACCGTGCAGCCGACCGATTGGCAGGTACCCAGAATCTCCTTGACCGTCCCTTCCAATTTCCTGGCCATGGATCGCGGACGCATTTGCCTCGCCACGTTCACAATCTGATCCATCGATAAATTGCCAGCGTGTTTAACTGAAATAGAGGAGATTATTAGTCACATCAAGGCTGAAATGCGTGTGGCAGGCATGATGATTTCAGAATCTGCCAATAGCTGGCAAGCATGCATTTGCTTTGGCCGAGAAAACTCGGGCCAACCGGGTGCCAATCTATGGATATCTACCTGTGATCCGTGTCTGGATCTGTAAGCATTACCAGCCGCTAGTGTTACGAGAACACTAAACAGCCGGGGGATGAGCCCATTCCAAAGAAGCTCGACCCTTCGCCACACTCACTATTCTTTTGCTTCTTACGATCCCTCGGTGGTTCTTTCAATTCCTTGATAATCAACGAAGCGGCGCTTGGGACGACGTCGATTTTCGCTTGACGATTTTGAATTGTCAATTTCACCGTTATCTTCAATCCTTTCCAATCCGACGTGGCTTTCGCAATGTCGTCACCAACTTTCTTGGGAGACTGAAATCAACAGACACGCGTTAATATTCTGAATTTCCCATAAAATATGGAAAAATTGCTTTTTTTGCAATATTTGCAATAATCATGATATGCAGTATAAAGAAATCAAAAATTCTACTTACCAAACCCAATGGGCCGACTTTAGGCGCTAACGAAGACGTGGCACCGACTTCGCCACCAACGCAACGTAAATAAACTGAAAATTCAACATTTTTCATTTGCTCTTCATAAAATCCGAGAAATCTTACCGATCTTAATTTCATTCGGATCGAACTTGGGCGGCATTTTGATAATACGCTATTCAACGATTCGAACGAAATGAACAATTTGAAAATTCAGAAAAAACTTTTATCTATGATCTCAATGAAATTTGTTTTGGAGGATATTTCACGAAATTTCATCATTTTTCGCTACTTGCGCACATTTTGCTTATTTGCAGACATTTTATTTTGACATAAGTGGCGCGCACCGCACTTTATCCGATCAGTAAAATCATCGATAACTTCAGAAATCGACGTCGATTTTCATGCATCGATCGCTTTTTAAAGACGTCATCGGTTCCTTTAATTTTTGCATCAATAATTTCGCTAATTCGCGGCGTCCTCGAATTTAAAAAGGGAAAAGTTGTCAATAGGGCGGGGCTTGGCACGAGGCTTCTGTCATCATTTTGGCGCCATCTTGACAGCCGGTTGCCTGGTGGTGAGCAGAGGCGAAGAAAGGAGCAACCTCTCGTTCGATGATTGGAATTTTATTCAATGACCGTGAAATTCCAGAAAACCCAGTGGCTAAAAATTATTCCAACTTCATCCATCGCGTCCATTACGCAGTCATTATTTCAGAAATCGTGGATTTGGATTTAATCAAAGCCGCTAAATGGAAGAATGTATCATTTCAATGGAAGAACGTGGATACGTTTAGCAGCTCCTCAATCATCGACCATAAATACGACGAATTCGACGAATCTTCATGGAGTCACCAGTAATTCACCGGTAGCGGAATGTTTGACGAAAAGCCCGGTTTCATCGACTTCATTAGAAAATGAGTAAGTGATTTTTTATTTCCTTTGAGGAGGGTCATAAAATTCTGATCATGAATTTGGCCATGTTAATGCGAATATGCTGCATGATACCTTTCACATGGGTTCAGAATTCTTGGCATATACAGTATTTGGCCTCTATTTATTTAGCCCTAGCAAATTGCCTTCTAGCATTGAGTAATGCTCAATTTTTTCGTAGGAATTCCAAAATATCGAAGCAAGTTCGACGTTTACCGTTGAAACAATTGTTTCCCGATCCTCATCATCTTCGAACACCGACGCCAATGAAGAAACGGTACGCCGAGTTGGAACGAGCGCATGGAAAAGTGGAGAAATTTGATATCACGAAAAGTGTAAGTCCCTATTTTCACATTATGGAGAGCCTGCTGCTTGACATCAATGCATTGCAGTGATGTTAATATTCCTTATTTCAGCCGGAATTATACGACGATCTCAAGGAGATTATCCTTCAAGACGTCATTCTACCTCCCAAATCGAAGAGAAGCCGTGGAACGGTTAGTCATGCATTGGTAAGCGTCTGAAATTCTGCTTTTGAGTTGCCAGTGCTTTTGCCCTTTGGGCAAGGTCTGATTGCTGACAGCATAGTTCCGAGATTGGCAATAGCTACAGCTTCCGGTTTTCAGGTTGACCAAGCGAGTACATCTGCGATGTCAGCTACAGTAGTCTCATCATATCGGGCTCGTGACGAAGATAGCATATTCGATACCACAAGCACACCGGTAAGCTGACTATAAAGGCTGCTTTTTGCAATACTGAAATATCCTCTTTCAGAGCAAAGTGCTCAACGATTCAAGTTTTCTCATGTCGCCTCCTTTATCGACGCCAATTTATGCAAATGCGGAAGCGGATATTACGGTTTCAAGACCAGCCGCTGCTGGTGAATTCATCGAACCTCAACCGCCTCCAACAGCGGTAAGATGGTGTAGATTTATCCTTGTGATCCAGAACTGATCTGGCGTACTTATTTCAGTATTCACCCGAATGGTATCGAATCACGTGTGGTCGTACGTCAGCGCAACTGGAATTGGCGGAAATGGCGAAGCAATTGCTTCGATCCACAGCGAGGAGACAAAGTTCAACGTCGTACGATTGATCATGAGCTTCTGATCCGTTGACGGATTCCTCGAAACAGCTCGAATTGGAAAATCTGTGAGCGTTAGTATGTGCATTCACTTTTTTATGGCTGGCTTTTTCATGTTAGCAATGTATATGATCCATGATCATCTTATGATAAGATGATCACTTTTATCAGTCGTAGCATGGTATGAAGCGCTTTTAATTGCATATGTACCATTGTTTTCTTGATTGTATTCATTCGATTTTACTGCGGTCAGTATTATCAATGTTACGCTTTTTCTGTATTGCGCAATATATTGGCACTTATGATAATGGGATTTACCATTTCACACACACCATACGTGAACATGAAATAGGCATACCCCCTGAGTACAATAATGAGAATATATGAATGTATCGATATTGGCAGCCGAGAATATTGGATCACAGGAATTAACTCGTCAACATCACTCCGAGTTCAGCTCGTTGACGGATTTCGTTCAATGTGTAATCGCGGATCAAGTTTCCGTTCTCGAATACCGTCACCAGGATATCCTGAAATGGGTGATTATTATGAATGGTGCATGGCTGAAATAATCCTACGCTTACCTTATCAGGATCACCTTTGCCTTCTTCGACAGTGACGTATTTGCCGTCGTGCATTTCCAGCGTCAACCGGCCTCGTTTGGAATTCTTCGTTTGGTCCGTAATTGGTTGCTTGTACACGTTTCTCTGAAATAGAAGCGCCTGTCAGGCCTATCAATACCTGCAGAAGCACAATTCGCTTACCTCTTCGCCATCAACGACGACGGCGCTGCTTTTCAAGGCGCACTTCTGCGTGTCTCGGTCCAATTTCTGCAGAAGCGCTCCACCGGTTCCTAAGACGAGATTATCCGCGCTCCAACCAGCCGTTTTCAACGATTCCAATATCTCTCCAATGGTCTCGAACGAAATACCGTCGCCTTGGATGATTCGTAAATACGGCGGCAATACTTTGTATCCTTTGGAATTGACCACGATTGGAAAGCGTTCTTCCAGCAATTGAAGGATCTGAAATGAACATTTCCTTATTAGGATATTCTCCGAAGCAGAAACTGTACGTACCTTCACAAGAACCAGCTTCGGTTCTCCAGAATCTGGTCGAATCACCAACGCGGCTCCTCGTTTCCCACGTTCCATGACCATCTCTCGCAATTCGGTTCCCCAAATCCGTTGGCAGCAAGCGAATATATCATACGAATCCGACACCACCGACACCGGTCCAATGAGAAACTGTTCCAACATATGCTTGCACGCTTGAGATTCACCGTCACGACCCCACGCTGTCATGGTACTGAAAAGTGAAGTGAATTAGCTTCAAAATACGCTTCAAATTCACATTCATACCTATGCTCTGCAGCAGGAATGGAAAATCCAGCCATTGGTTCATTGTAATACTTTCGACACAACGTAATACCCGCTATCGTATCGGTGCCGACGAAATTCACCAAATGAGCGGCGTCACCGATTGCGGCACTCTGAAATGAAGACTTTCATTTAGCATTACATTCATATCCAAAATGAGAAACGCTCACTTCAACGGATGTTGCTCCACGATATCCGAAATCATGCAATTTATACGGCAAGCCAACCAGGGAATCCGCCGTCTCGTTTAAATATCGAGAAATAATCCGCTTTTGATAGAAGCTATTCGTACACACCGTCATGGGATACCAGACTTGTACCAGAACCGTCTGAAAAAGGAAGTTCTGTACCTTCTTGTCAACGAATAAATGTACTTCGCTTACTTCAAACCAATTGGTCAACCATGGCACTTTCGGATCCGTGTTCTCCACCGTGAACAAGACGTTCTTGACCGGAATAACCATGCCTTCCGGAACAGCCTTGATCCGCAATGGCAATCGACCGTCATGGTGCTGAAATAATATTACTTTACCCAACTCAGCGACAAGCATTCCCAACACTTACATCAACGATATATCTCCATCCGGTTTCATTGAATAAATCTTGACCACCGAAATGGAGCTTGTAGAATTCTTTCGCCTCGTCGATCATCGAGCGA
This sequence comes from Discolaimus major, assembly GCA_034695185.1. NCBI lineage: Eukaryota > Metazoa > Nematoda > Enoplea > Dorylaimida > Qudsianematidae > Discolaimus > Discolaimus major. The sequence continues at coordinate 34,610 of JAQIWJ010000042.1, forward strand.
TTGACAACCGATCCGATCATCCATCGTTTGATGATGTATTGAAGGCCAAAAAAGCAGATCTCGTCGAATTTTCCTCCACGGCTCTCGAAATACGAATACACCGTCGTCGTTCCTGGTGGATATTGGAGATGATGCGTAATCTGAAAATGGAATATCCGTTTGATAAATTGAAATCCACTCGAATTCAAGATCTCAACATTTTGATCATGAAATTTTTAGCGATGAAATATCATATCACAAGGATGTGATTGATAGTAATTTTATGAATATTACCCTGATGCATCTTTCCTTGGTATGAATCAGACCGCAGGAATTATAAAATGCCAAATCCAATTCCCCACGATATTTTTAAATAAAACTGCACCCTTACCTTGTAAGAATCAGTCAAAAATAGGACGTTTTCCACTGGATTTAATGACATCGCCATCGTCTCGAAATCCCCCTCAATCTAAAAATGAAAAATTCTATTGGCAATTTCTCAAGAAATCAGAAATCAGAGGAAAATCTAAAATAGCTTACCGTGGTTGATAAATTACGATCACCGCTAAAGAGTGATCTGCACTGTTGCAATTTTTATGGACTGCATTTTATAGATCACGAAATATTTCCAATGAATTTCTTTCCGGTTTCTCTGGAAACTCGGATCAACGAAAAAAATTTCCCACTCCGTAGCAGACGAGCTGTCACGTGACGCCCAGACCATTTCTGATTGGTCGGCGGGTTACGGTAACCGCTTTCGACTCCGCCTCTTCATGAAAAACGTATAAAATGGCGCAATTTTCAGGTGGATTTATTCGCGAACGCTTTTTGAACGAATTCCAAGCATTTTCGCAAGTTTTCCAAGCCATCTAATGCAAGATTGGTCGTAATATATTTCATATTTTTAAAACGCGACGGCATAAAAAGCTGTGAATGTAGATGTTTTCAAGACGGATTATACGCTCTATTAGATTCTTAAATAGTAGTGCGAGACTGGATTCCGGCTAAGGCGGGTTTTCCTTACAATTCTTCAAAACAAAACGTCTCGCCCTACTTGCATTTGTAGGCCAATGTCCTTTTTCCCCCTTCTTTTGTATGAGAACTTTCATCTTTTGGCCAATTTTTACATGAAGAGCCGCCCAGGCCGGTTCGGTTGGCACGAACTTGCGACATTCTAACATGGAGAACAAGGTTTCTCTGTACTCTGACGGAAAATATATGGAATGCATATACAAAAAAGGTCGTTGAACTTGCATCAAGAATGCGAAAGTTTGCTTTAGATTGAGAAATATTTTCCACCCATTTCGCAACATGCATGTCCTAACCTTGAATTATTTGAAAAATATGCAATCCATGTTACGCATGATCGATTATAGTTCATTTAAATCCATTCTGCCAACCGTCTGATCACATGCTGAGAAAAATGTGCGTGTGGTGAAAATGTTTCGAAAATTTTCAAAAATGCTCTTCAAATCGAGCGTACGTTCAAAATCATTATGTTAATTGGACCGAAATAAGTGACCCTAGAATTTCTTTTTCCACCTTTCACATACCGTGCAAGGTGTCAATGAACACCGGTTTCCCCCTTTATTCAGCCTGAAATGCTATCCTTTTATGGCAGCTGCTTGAAAATATGGCTAATTTGATGCCTCGTCTTGTTCTGCTTTTGCTTTTTCCCCCATTTCCAATTGGCAAGGCACGCGTTGACACGAATAATGAGAATATACTACTCCAAATGGGAAGGGGGGGGGGGTGAACATCTGCGGAGTCGGTAGTGAAATGTTATATTGGCCAGTCAATTTTATCCCCGTATATGGGCATATTGGATGATGCACCTTTACCTGCGGGCTCTGGTGTCCGTACCATGCGCATAAAACGATCATCAACCCGTCCTTTTGTGCACCATGTTTGCATACGTGCCATGGAGGAGAAAGGTACGGGACATTTTTAGCCACCCTATGATGGCTCCTCAATTTCATCTTAGACAGCAGCAGTAGCCAGTCATCCCTGGCTGGGCGAAGGTCAATGCGAAACTTGTGGCATTTACATTCCAATCCAACAACCAAAGAGGAAATATTTCGAATGCCTTTAGGCTAAATGCGGTTGGCTACTCGCAAAAGTCCAGTTTTTTATTTCGTCCATCATTGTTTACGCCTAGCTCCTGTCGATTGAGTGTCGGTTGGTCACGAATGTCTGGAGAATTTTTCGAAAACTGGGTCTTCGCTGGGTCGTCCAAAAATTTCAACACTAGAGAGAAACTGCCAGTTTTCTCCCCTGTCCTGTACATAGTAAAGGAGTAAATAGCATGTTACGCCTATGTATGCCTTGATTCGGGGGTAAAAGAAGGGTGTTTTTCTTTTCATCATTCTGTCCATTTATGGTTTGTGACTGTATTTTTGACCAGTCCATGCATTTTTGGACTCGAAACGTTTTAGTTCCTGCACCTGGGCCATGGCTATTGTACGGGACACAAATGTTTGTCCAGATGCACGACACGCACAGGCCGAGAGGGTCGGTGGAAAAACTGGACTCCGACTGTACACATCCGTGTAGAAAATATTCTCAATCCTTCAACAGGATGGATGGGGGGACATTGGAAGCTAACAAATCCCCTGTCCCGCCCTTTAGCTTAGCTTTTAGTCCCTATGAGTCCAACTTTTCGAGTGGGCCAGCTTCCGGATGCCAATCAAAAGTTGCCAATTGTACGCTCTATTTCAGCCTATTCCAATCATTTGATCACTGCCAAAATTGTGGATTTTCATGGATTTTTCCAGTTCGGATATAATATAGCATACTGATCTGAATTTGAAATGCCTACATTATTTTCGAGATGAACGAATCATTCTTGATTTTTCCAACGGTACGTCTTCACAATGCATTGGTGCAGATTGCGCAATTTCGCATTCACGTCTCGTCTAATGGGTCATGCTCATCGTTCTGCTGAAGTGGCAAAGCATTCGGTGGAAAAAACATCGTTTAGTCGTGCTTGCCATACTCGTCACGTCCAAGAGTTTGGTCCAAATTTTTTTTTTTTTGACTACTCTATCGAAAGCCTATGTTGAAGTGCACGATGCATTTCTAAAAAATGCTCATCACATGCATGCGATTCGAATTTTGCATTTTTTGTATTCTAAGCACAGTTTTTGAGGTACCAAATTTCGCAAGCTGTACTTTACAGCGTACGCCTGGGGTTACTGTATCAAAAGCTTGCTTCATAAGGCCATTTTCATGGCCTAAAATGGTGCATGGCGTAGAAAATTTATGAACTTTTCACACAGGCCGCAATGCTAAAAATAGTCATTTCCGACATTGACCGACCTTGACGCTCTGATTGAATTCGATGCGTACTCGGTCATGTTGGATGAAAAAAAGGGTTCAAGCGTATGATTGGGAATTTATGAAATTTGTCAGCTACCCCCTGGCCCCGGCCCAGCAGTGCAATTGGTTTTGAACATCATCAGCTGTTTCGGTTAAAAACGGGGCCATTTTGGTCTTCCGCAACTGTTGGGAACAGAACAGAGTATTGTATAACAAAAATATATGCCATTGGGGCGAGGCGTTCGTATTTTGTACGCTCCATTGAATTTTGACCAAATAATTACGTACATTGCCCCTTTGGAGGGGCGATTTATTGCGGATTGAGAGGGGGACAAAAACTGCATACAAATCCATCTCTCCTCCTGCATACAGGGAAATCGACCGAATACGCACGGATGCTAATTCTAGGGATGACCCGTATTTTTATACGCCATTCACTTCATTCATCCCAAAAATGACAGTTTTTTTTGAAAGGATTGAAAATGCGCCTGAAGCATTTTCGTGGCATTGCTGAAATCGACAATCGTTCACGCTCTATCCATTGATCACGGTCTGATCACTTGGAAATCGATAGTTCAAGAAATCGATATTAGTAATCAACTTCGTAAATATCGATCGGTCATCAAAATGAATGTGATTTTTGGAATCAGCGTGCTTATTGGTCCAAGAAAATATACTTTTCAACCATTCATAACGTTTAAAAGAATCTCGAAATTTTGAATTTTGCCGTCCTCCAGCACATAATTGTTGATCAGTGATTTTTCTATGGAAAATTAGGTTACGTAAAGCATATGCATATATTTTCCCGTATAATCGACCACGGAGAATCGATTGGCCTGGTCAAAATCGATCCATCAGGCCTCTATCGAAAATCGATAATTCTGATCAACTTTTAAAATATGCACGATATTTGAAATCGGACAACGCCAAAAGAAGCAGAATGCTTGTCTTATTAGGAAAACATGCTAGTTTCGTAAATACATCATAATCATCAAGCTTTTGAGAGGATTTGAAAATCATGGCATCTAGCGGTTACAGTAAGCCAGTGTATATTATTTCAGACTTGGCCTAATCAAGGCTCAACGTTGTCGTCGATCGATGGCAGCGGTACGCCGCAATCGGTTTTACGTATAGCCAGTGATCTCGAGGCGAATTCAGCGAACGGCGGCGGGAATGCGATGAATGGTTCGGGATTTTTAACCGACAATAATACCATATTATTAGTCGTCGGTTTCGTACTTGGCCTAGTCACGGTGGCGATTGTTGCTGGTTTTTTACAATATTATTATTGTTCACGCAAGGCCAACAATCTGATCAGCAGAACCACAAATACGAATGCACATTCGGAATTGATTTGGGGCTCTGGGACTGGTGAGTTTTGGTTCAGCAAGAAATATTGTGTCCCATGGTTGGACTGCGAATGTACGTGTGTATCATGTGATCACACGAGTGATCTGTCTGATCATCCGATCGATCAGCGACCAATACGCTGATCAGTATGGATCAGTTGATTGATCAGTCACCAAACCGATCTTACAATTGCCAATCTGCCCCACAATTGATCATTCATGCGTAAAAATTTGCATTGTGCCAAAAGTCAAACTTTTTCGTCATGCTATGCAAACATGCGAGAGAGGCCATGTACAGAATAATTAACATGCATCATCTTTTCTGAAAACGACGCTTGTAAATGGATACATACGCACGACGTAGCATGGCATGCGGTTTTAAAAATTTCAAATATTGAATATACCAGTTTTGTGGGCCCTAGTATATTTACATTTGAACGAAAAGGCATTTTGGAAAAAGGACGAAAACTTTTCTCTGCCTTCGAAACGCACGACCAGTATGAAAATATTCTTTGTATACTTTTCAATGCAGTACTGAATTTGAACTGTACGAGAAGAAGATTCTAGCTTTTTGCCCACCAAGACTGTTTCAAATCCACATTTTCACTCTCAAAATGTCGGCAGGGGGTCCGTTTTAGCAATTTCCCCTCCCCACTTCCGTTTAGCCAATTTTCATGCCACGTCAAGTCATGCGAAAATCATGTCTATATTTTGAATAAATTTTACTATGTGCTGATCATTTGAAAAATGAGTTGCAATACGTTCTTCGTAAATCCATTATTCGTGGATGTACCACCGCCGGATTATGATCAAGATGAATCTGATGATGAACACCAATCTACGGTCTCCATTGGCAGACTGTATCATGATAATGGTAGGCAAAAAATCGTAGATTTAGCATGCGAAAAATAAGCAAAAATGTTTGATGGTACCGGGAATCGAACCCGCGTGTGCGTATTCTTGCATACGCACCCAGCCAACTGCACTATGCAATTCGAATAATCGATATTTTCTTCAGGCAGCAGTCGTGCGTTCAGCGTTATGTCTCAAATCGGTTACGATTTACGAAATACAATTGTGGATTTATTAGTCCCGTCCGAACAAGTGCTCTTAGAAGATTTGGTTGGAAAAGGTCAGCTCTCGATTATCGTACTGATCAGCATGATCAATACGATCGATATGTTTAGGATATTTCGGTCACGTATATCGAGGTCGCCTTCGTGATCCCATGACTGGACGGTCGATCCAAGTGGCTGTGAAAACTTTGAAAAGTATGCTCATTTGGGTCCTGGTCAAGACCCCTTGGAAGCCTGCGGCTTCCATCATCCAGAAGTTTTTCAGGTGACAAAATCCGAGATATCGGTGCCGTTGAGCAATTCTTACGCGAAGGAGCTATAATGAAGGATTTCGATCATCCTCATGTATTACGATTATTGGGTATATCGATCAGTGCTAATGGCACGCCATGGGTCATACTTCCGTTCATGACTCAAGGCGATTTGCGAACTTATGTTGCTGATCCAAGACGGGTAAGATTATCGATTTGTTTGATTTCTGCTGATTTTGCAAAGGCCAGCAGGGCCAATGCATTTGCACGAAGTGCTGCATTTTGAAATGCCATAAGCCCAAGGCATACTGTAGCCGATATGCCATCGCCTTTTTCTAAAGCTGAACTCGCATATTATCCTGATTATTACATAATCGATCACGCTGATTTCAAAATGCGCATCGATTTCTTGTATATCCTACTCTGATCGATATGATCACTGTGATCAGCAAAGTGATCAGCATCCAAAATCAATATTTTTCAGCCATTATCCGTGATGGATTTATTGGATTTCGCATCGCAAGTGGCACAAGGCATGTCCTATTTGGCTAGTCTCAAATTTGTACATAGAGATTTGGCTGCCAGAAATTGCATGTAAGTGATATTTTTTGGGGGACCCTTGTTGTGTGCCAGCTATAAACTGGAATTTTCAGGATCACCAGTGATCGTGTAGTGAAAGTTGCCGATTTCGGTTTGGCCTTGGATTTGTACGAGAAAGATTGGCTAATGGAAGATACGCACGCGAGATTACCAGTCAAATGGATGGCGCAGGAAAGTTTACATAATCGACGCGTATTCAATACGAAAACGGACGTGGTATGCAAAACATTTCTCCTTCATTACGCAAAAATGAGCATTGGAATTTTCAGTGGTCATTCGGAGTATTATTATGGGAAATAATGACACGAGGTGCGGTACCGTATTCGGACGTCAGTAATCAGAAATTACGCGATTTCTTGGACACTGGTCAACGATTACCTAAACCTGTACAATGTCCGGCGGATGTGTAAGTGTGTCGCTTGACCAGTCATATTTGAGCATGCATTGATTCAGATAATTGCGCAATCCTGAGTGACCACACTCATTGCGCAATATGAATATGATCACTCGCATTGATCAGAATTGATCAAAATTTGCTGAAGATGGACATTGCGCAATTTTTTGCAGGTACTCGCTGATGCTCGTATGTTGGAGAACGGATCCGGACGAGAGGCCGGATTTCAATCATTTAACGAATAGAATAAGGAATTTACAACATCGGCACGCACCGGATGCGGCTGGACGATTCATGAAATCCGATTCGGAAGAATATTTCATACCCGTTTTACCCGGCCGAACGTATACTTCGCAAATTTATCCACTCCCACCGCCGTTGGTATTTCGATGATCATCTGTACAGTGATCGCGTAATGATCAATATGCCAATCGATTCTACCTAAACATGATGCCATGCATCGGATCGCATTTTGCTGTATATCATCCATCACTGCCTCTTTCGTAGAGAATTGTATGATTCGATTATTCATGCTAAACATTGAACTGGAATGACATCACACGCACGAGTGCATGACTAAATCTAAATATTCGAAATTACTATCCATGATGATCACTTCTAAGAATTATGTATCTGATATCGAGATAACCATTCGGATGATCGCCTTCGCTAATCTCGCGGCATGTCCACGTTCTCGATGATGCCGACGATGGAACGAGCCAATACTTCCGAACCCGCGCATAGAATACGTCGAGCCATAAAGTCGAATGGTGCACCTGAAAAATTGGCTCTCATTGATCATGCTGAACAATGCATGCGTGAGCAGCAGAGCACTGACTTTGTGGTCAAAGCCTACCGGTGCTTTCCTATGATCTTGCTGCAGCAGATTCATAATTCGGATGACCAACTTACCAGAAGGATCAAGTAAACATCCACCGGCTTCTTTCAAGATCAATCCGGAAGCCGCCACGTCCCAACAGTGTAATCCATATTCCAAATAAGCGTCGGCTCCACCGGCAGCCACGTAGCACATATTGATCGCAGCACTGCCCAACGATCGATGTCTGAAAACAAGAGATTGATCAGTTATACTGATCAATATGATCGGATTGCTTTGCACGCGCCAAGGGTGGAGAAAATGAGTTTCAAAAACTCACCCCCGTGCCCCTCCGCACATCATGCTGCGAAAATTGTTGAGGAAATTTTGCACAATGCTTTCTTGGCGCGATGATCCGATTGTACTCATGACCAATGCGCAATGTAAATCTAAATACAAATCTGAATTTACCCTCGGATTCCTTGACTGGCGAATGTTCGGTTGTTCTTGGTCGCGATGTCCAACCAATTGGGCACCAATTTGATACAGTGTATGCCCATCGTCAAGAATACTAACGATTTCCCTAATTCTGAAGAGAAGTGCAGCTTGCACGAATTCGGCCAAAGCGGCCATGAAAGCCATCAAACGCATGATGCAGAAAAGAAGACAGATCCATGCATCTGGGCCGGGTTATTCGAAGGACTTAAAGTTAAAGGTAATCCCGAGCCCACCGTTAAAGATCCTGGCGAGGTCCTT